>VUQI01047391.1:0-11705 GCA_015106735.1 Paratilapia polleni | reverse complement strand
GTATCATCTGCATAGCAATGAAAATGTATGCTATGTTTTCTAATAATACTGCCTAATGAAAAGCATGTATAATGTAAATAGAATTGGTCCCAGCACAGAACCCTGAGGAACTCCATAGTTAACTTTAGAATGTGAATAAGACTCCCCATTTACATGAACAAATTGGAGTCTATTCGATAAATATGATTTAAACCACTGTAATGCAATAGGCTTAGGCTGCTGGGGGCTTCCCATGATGCACTGAGCACTTCCTCTTCCTCACTTCCTTTCACTCTCCATGTGTTTATACACCACTTGCATTTAATCATTAGTTATTATTAACTCTGTCTCTCTCCCATAGTGTGTCTTTTGTCCTGTCTCCCTCTGCTCTCTTCTGTTTCTCCTCACCCCCAACCGGTCGCGGCAGATGGCTGCCCCTCCCTGAGCCTGGTTCTGCCGGAGGTTTCTTCCTGTTAAAAGGGAGTTTTTCCTTCCCACTGTTACCAAGTGCTTGTTCATAGGGGGTCGTCTGACTGTTGGGGTTTTCTGTCTAATATTGTAGGGTCTTTACCCTAAAATATAAAGCACCTTGAGGCGACTGTTGTTGTGATTTGGCGCTATATAAATGAAATTGAATTGAATTGAATTGAATTTGATTCATCCAGAATTCAAAGTGGATTTTAATTTAAAAACTTCAGGCTCCACTGACCTGGAGACTCAGTGGCTTCAACTGAAGGAGCTGAAAAAAAAGAGAGAGAGAGACAGGTGAGCACACAGACAGGTGAGCGCACAGACAGGTGAGGAGTCAGGTTACCTTCAGTTTGTTTAGGAGAATCTTAAACTTAAACTAACCTCATTTACACAACATTTTGTTGCTCATGTGTTCTCTAAAATAAATTCAAACATCATGAACACACACACACAGATGTGTATATGTGCACAGATGTATGTCCATACAGCTGCACTGAATCTGCACCACAAGTGCCCCATAGATACGTGATAACCTGACATACACCATCACAGACCCAAACGCTGACGGGTCTACATCAGGGTGTCAAAATCATTGTACATTGTGAGCCACATACAGCACAGTTTCATCCAAAGTGGTCTGGACCAGTAAAAGAATAACCTATAAAAAACCTTCAAACTGTTCACGTTTCTTTCACGTTTCAGTTGTGGACCAGTTGTAAACAGTGAACAAAACAAAACTTTTCTCTTATTAAACTGAATACTAACAATAAAAAACAGCTTCTGTTCTTTCATTTAATGACATGTCCGATGCTTTCTAACCACAGGCTGTGTGTGTGTTTGTCAGGAAGTCTGTAAAACTGATGAAGATACAGTTAAAGGTCCAGAACACGTGGGTTAGCCCTCCTTCTTTCTTTCACATTTTCTAAAGTTATCCAGAGGGCCGGATCGGACCCTTTGGTGGTCTGATTCTGAGCCGCAGGCCACATGTTTGACACCCCTGGCCTAGACCTTACAGTTTAATGTGCCTGTAGATGAATGTTGTTGGTATTTAGTGCTGGATAAATAAAACTGAAACTTGTATGAAGGTAATCCTGAGTGGAACAAATGAAACATAATTAATGGGCTGTAAATGCAGGGTCAGAGTCAGCCTGACCTCTGACCTCTGACCCCTGATCCTGACCCCCGACCCTGACCCTGCAGGACTCTGTCAGAGTCTGTTTCCTCTGCTGATCTGTGCATAAACTCAGAGTAACAATAAAACAACAGACTGACTCATAAAACCTTCATCTCACCTTCATCGCTGTCAGTCACAGCATCGCCTTCATCACTGACGTCTGAACCGGCTGACAGAAAAAACACGGCGGGGTTTGGATTAAATGATGCAAATTTAAAACACAGACGAACAGAATCAGGACCAGAATCTGGATTAGATTCATCCAGAGTTCAAAGTGGATTTTAATTTAAAAACTTCAGGCTCCACTGACCTGGAGACTCAGTGGCTTCAACTGAAGGAGCTGAAACACAGAGAGACAGGTGAGCACACAGACAGGTGAGCGCACAGACAGGTGAGCACACAGACAGGCGAGCGCACAGACAGGCGAGCGCACAGACAGGTGAGCACACAGACAGGTGAGGAGATGGATGGCTCACCTTCAGTCTGTTCTTCACTTTCAGAAACATCTGTGGAAATGAATAAAGTAGTGTGTGTGTATATATTTTGTATATTGTTTGTGTGTGTGTGTGTGTGTGCGTGTAGTGTGTGTGCGTGTTGTATAAAGTGTGTATTACTGTGTTGTTACCTGGCTGTGTTGTGACAGAGTCACCTGTTTCATCTCCTAAAGGAAAAAACCCAACAGAATAAACAACAGCACACCTGAGCACTTTGTGTGTGTGTGTGTGTGTGTGTGTGTGTTACCGTTCAGGTGTTTCAGCAGAAGCGCACTCCTCTCTGGAACAGAAAAAAAACATTTGTCATGTTTTGAGCTCTGCGGCCTGCAGGGGGCGCTCACTGCTCTGTACAGCAGCGCTACACCCTAATTGGCTCTGACAGCACAGGGTCAAAGGTCAAAACTTTAACTGAAGCAGGTGACATGAAGGGATATTTACCATCGTCTGATTGTTTCTCTGGAAGGGAAAGAAAAGAAACACGAATTTCAGAATAAAATCATCATTGATCAAGTCAAATGTTTAATATCAATAATCAATCAATCGGTCATCACTATAAATACAGTCTGTAAACATGTAAAACACATCTGTAAAATATAATCACTTCACACATAAATAACTACAAATAATCAATACTCATAGACATTTGGACTGTTCATAACATTATTGATTATTGATGATTGGGGTAGGGTCTTTACCCTAAAATATAAAGCGTCTTGAGCCGACTGTTGTGATTTGGTGCTATATAAATAAAACTGAACTGAATTGAATTGAAAATTGAATTGATGTCATAGCTTACTGTGGACTGGAGCTGCAAGAGAAACAGCAACGAGCACGAAGAGCAGCAACACAAAAGACCTGTAACATACACACACACACACACACACACACACACACACACGCTTCAGTGCAAAGTGATCGTGTGATTTGACTGCAGCTCGTTTGCCTGTTTTTTCCTTCTTGGCGAAAACATAAAGGACAAAAAGTTTTCCACAAATGGTCTGCTGTGCTCACTGCATCTTTTTACACCTTTTCACACAGTTTCAGGTGTTTTTACTAAAAGTCTAAATTTAAAAAATCAAAGCACTGGAGAAATCTGAAAACTGAACAGGAACAGCTTCATCACCAAATCTGATCTATGGAAGAGAAAAGCATTTAACATCAGCAGTGATTTCAGGGTTTCTCTCTCAACACGACTCCAGGAAAGAAACTAAAGAACATGAAGTGATGAATGCCAGGTGATCAATCTCAGGTGTGGCGAGGCGGTGGTTAAATGACTGTGCTCCTTTGTGTTTCCTCGTCAGAAAAATACAAAGCGCCTTTTCTTTCCCAACGTATAGCGAGCCGGCGCAGAGAAGCTTTAAGGATCGCTGTGGGAGTGTCGGTGAGAGGAAACAAATAACCCGAACAGACCCTGAACTCAGACAGCAGCACAAAGACAAGTCCTGAAGCAGAACCACACAGAACCAGAGCCAAAGTTCAGGCTTTTAGTTCACTCTGAAAATGTTACTGTACGACCTGACTCAGCTCAAAGCTCTTTCAAAAAACAGAAACTCGTCAGCTTCGTGATTTTAGCCTGGCAGAGGAGCCGCTCAGAGGTCCATTCACACAGCTGGGAGTGACTTTTGTTCCTTCGGTTTAAAGTTGAAATGAAACGTGAGCTGAGAGCCGTTTGCTGACGTGATGTGACATGTTGGATTTTTAAGGTGAAGAATGAACTCACCGCTGCAGCATGTCGGTAATCGGCAGGTCGACAGAAGCTCTGATCACATCCAACTTCAGTGTTTCTAAACTCAGCTGAAAGAGAGCAGCAGCTTTTATACGCACACTCCTCCTCCTCCTCCTCCTCCTCCTCCTCCTCCTCTGATCACCTGCACGTCTGCACAGACTCACTCTGAGCTCCTTTAAAACTCACCTGTTTATATTCAGAACACAAAGTTAAACCCAGATTTTTCTCAAAGCTGTGCTGGATCATCGGTTTGAGATTAAACAAACCAATGAGGTGCAGGAGTGAACCTGAACAACAGGAGCCAAGCTCACCCTTCTGGGTAGACAAAGCACGACCTTTGCATTAAATTATTCTTTATGTTCATTTAAACCAGAGTCTCAGTCTGAGTGTGAAGAGCTGTGCTTCCTGCATGTTTCTCTGACCCCTGACCCTGCACGATGACCCGTCAGACCGGCTCAGGTCCCCACCCCGCTTTGTTTATGATTAATCTGACCTCAGTTGTTTTCTCCTTACAGAAAGTGTCTCCATGGTTACTGAATTCAGCTTCAGCTCATCACACTTTGGTTTGGTTTGATGAAGACTAATCACCAGGGTGAAATTATTACAAGCTGATCATTATCACAGCACCAATGAGTTTGGAGGTATATATACAGCACAGCTTGTCATAAAATATTCAGCAAAATGTTTCTTTCTCAGATATGTTGAAGAAGAACAAGAAGAACGAGAGTTTAAATATTTAAATCAAGCACAAATATCTCAAATCTGCACCGACGTGCAGCAGACACATTAAATCAGTTTGAAACACAAGCCGACTGGAGGCCCGAAAGCTCAACAACTTTAGACCAGCTTTACACCAGATTTAAACTGAATTTAAACTGGAGTTAAACTGAATTTAAACTGGAGTTAAACTGAATTTAAACTGAATTTAAACTGGAGTTAAACTGAATTTAAACTGGAGTTAAAATGGAGTTAAACTGGATTAAACTGATATTAAACTGAATTTAAACTGGAGTTAAACTGAATTTAAACTGGAGTTAAACTGGAGTTAAACTGAATTTAAACTGAATTTAAACTGGAGTTAAACTGGAGTTAAACTGAATTTAAACTGGATTTAAACTGCAGTTAAACTGGATTTAATATGGAGTTAAACTGGAGTTAAACTGAATTTAAACTGGAGTTAAACTGAATTTAAACTGGATTTAACCTGGAGTTAAACTGGAGTTAAACTGAATTTAAACTGAATTTAAACTGGAGTTAAACCCAGTGCTGCACCCTGAGCTCAGTGTAAATGTGGTTCTAACCAAACTACCCATCTGACTGTAAACTTTCCCACCAGGAAATGTAGCTACATGTGTGTGTGTGTGTGTGTGTGTGTGTGTTATGTTGGACCGTAACTTTAAAAACAAGACAGAGTGTATGAAAATTAGGCTTTTTTTGCAGCTCATCTTTTATTTTTAGATTTTTTTGTGTATAAAGTGCATTTTTAAAAATATTTTTAATGTTTTGAAGTTGTTTTCCTATAAATATTTTTAATTGAATTAAAATGGATGCTCATTTTTTGCTGCGTTTAAATTAACTGAAAGAATAAACTGATTTGACACAGACACTTCAGGTAAGCCTTTGTTTTGGTAACATGACCTCTGACCCCTGACACTACACAACCTTCACTCTGACTCAGTTAAAACACAGAGCAGGTCAGTGTCACTTTATAAACGCAGTGAATCACATGATCAGGCCTCAGCCTGCCATAAACATGTATACAAGCACAATTAAATCAGCATAAATTAAATTAAAGTAACCACGTTAAATTAATTAGGTTAAATTAATTAGGTTAAATTAATTAAATTAAATTTAGTTAATTTAATTTAATTAGATTAAATTAAATTAAGTTAAATCAAGCTAAATGAATTAAATTAAATTAAAGTACATCAAGTTAAATTATCCATCCATTTTCTCCTGCTTATCCTATTCAGGGTCGTGGGTGGGGGTACCATAGGGCGAGAGGCGGGGTACACCTGGACAGGTCACCAGTCTGTCGCAGAGCCAACACAGAGAGACAGACAACCATTCACACTCACAATCACACCTACAGCCAATTTAGAATTTCCAATTAACCAAATCCCACTAACGTGCTGTCTTTGGACTGTGGGAGGAAGCCAGAGTACCCGGAGAGAACCCACGCAGACACGGGGAGAACATGCAAACTCCACACAGAAAGATTCGAACTCAGGTTCTTCTTGCTATGAGGCAACAGTGCTAACCACCGCGCCGCCCCTAACCACTGTGCTGCCCTCAAGTTAAATTAATTAAATTAAATTAAGTTAAATTAGGTTAAATTGAATTCATCAATTAAGTTAAATTAATTAAATTAAATTAATTAATCAAGTTAAATTAATTAAATTAAGTTAAATTAGGTTAAATTAAATTAAATTAATAAGCGTTAGAGTTCTGTTCTCAGTATGGAGGTCACCACCCTGCAATACTGAGCATTAGAACATGATGTAAGGTTTACAGACCTGTCAATCACTGTGTGGTGGACGGGACTACTGTGAATAACTCTGATTTACTGTAAATTTACCTTAATTTATCCCCATGAGTCATGACCTCATTTACATAATCAGCTATTCATACTCAGACCTTATGGCACAGGCTGGAAACCAGTCCCACCAGATTCCAGACCAGTTTACAGTCAGCACACCGGGACTGAAGGGAACCTCAGAGAACAGCTTCACCGTGGGCAGGGCCAGGAACCAGGACCAGGAAAAAGAACAAGAACAGAACCAGACTGGTGAGACTAGAAAAGATGTCAGTGTGTATTTACCAGGACAAAAAACACTGAGCATGTGTGTTTGAAATGTTTTCATGTGATGATGCTCACAAACATGTAATGCAGCTAATACAGCTCCTAACTGAGCATGCTCCACAGGCAGTGGCACAAGAAAAACATGAAAATGAAAACATGCAAACAGAATCTTCAGACAAACACTGCTCAGTATGAAGAAACCAACCGGATCATAAAGGACAATATAAACAACCTGTTCTCTATTCTGTGGTTCAGCTATATGACGTCCAATCAAACGGCCCCTGACTCCACCCACAACCATCTACAGTCTTCACCTGATGTAAATTTGGCCTATCTTCAGGGTCATCTTCTCATGCTCTCTGCACCGGACAGGTACAGGTACAGAGGGAAGAAGATCTGCTGCTGCATGCCTTAGATACCACCTGGTGGTGAGTTGGATCAGGTGATGAGGGAGGATGCTGGACAGACCTGGCGTACCCAAACGTATAGTGAGGGTGTGGTGGGAGCGTCTGGCTGAGGCTCCGGTCTGTAAGATCCTCATTTCCCGCTCCAACAGGCTGGAGACATCGAGTCTGCATGAACCATGTTCCACACCTCCATTGCTGAGGTGGCCGCACGGAGCTGCGGCTGCAAGGTGGTTGTGGTGGAAACCCCCGAACTAGATGGTGGACACCAGAGGTGAAAGGAGCAGTCAGGCTGAAGAAGGAGTCCTGTCAGGTTTGGTTAGCCTGTGGGACTCCAGAGGCAGCTGGCAGGTATCAGCAGGCCAAGCGGAGTGTGGCTCTGGCAGTAGCTGAAGCAAAAATGTGGGTGTGGGAGAAGTTTGGTGAGACCATTGAAGGAGACTTTTAGTCGGCCTCGACCAAAAGCAAACAAATCTTTAAAAAAATAAACATTATCCATTTCCATAATCATATTCAACTAGTCAGAGTCACAGGGAGCCATTGAAGATGGGAAAAAGAGCCATGTGTGGTCCTGGAGCCGCAGGTTCGAGACCCCCGATCTACACAATCAGTGGGCAGAGCCCCGTATGATGTCGCTGCCCTGGTAATAACAACAGGATGAGCTCATTCGTACAGATGATGTGTTTCTCATTGGACGGGGTTATTAAACCTTAACTATGGACTGGTACTTATATAGCACTTTTCTACTCAGTTTCTGTGTACTCAAAGCGCTTTAACTACATGCCACATTCACCCAGTCATTCATACAGCACTTTTATCTACACTTAAGTGCTTACTAACATTCACACACACTCACACTCCGATGAATGCATCGGGAGCAACGTGGGGTTCAGTATCTTGCCCAAGGATACTTTGGCATGCAGACTAGGGGAGCCAGGGATCGAACCACTGACCTTCCGATTAGTAGACGACTCGCTCTACCTCCTGAGCCACAGCCTATCCAGCTTCTTTTTAAGAACACTTCCTGTTTTATTTCAGCTCAGACTTTTTATTTTTAATTTGTGTCCACAGATTCACGTTTTACTTCCTGTTGTGATGAATCAGAGTGCGCACCAGTGCCTCCTCCACACTTCATGACTGATTTAACTGCAGTTTTTATGCAGCTTTTGGTGAATTCTGTTCTGAGTTTGTGCTCAGTTCTTTACACTGAGTTCAGCATCGATGCGCCACCTGCTTTTATTCTTTAAACTTTGTTTTATGTCTCCTTCACGTTTCCTGAATCTGTGTGCGTTACTTTCTGTTTTTGTTCTGGGGAATCCTGACAGGTTTCTGTTTGCATTAAAGCTGTGAATCAGTCATAGCTGATTTACAGACCTTCAGTGACAAAGGGTCAAATCTCTTTGTGTGAATAAACAGTGAAATTCTAGATTTTTATATCTAAGTGTTGTTAATCGTTCCTGCTGTTAGTTGCCGTCCTAATTCTAAAATCTGTAATTTACAGAGCTGAAAGGGTTACAGGTTTCTTTCTTCAAATTAAAACGAGTCAGACAAAGAGGTCAGTGAAGAGGTTTTAATGTTTGTGTCGTCTCTTTGAGCTTCATCGTTTGTTCAGTGGACACAGTGAGCTTTGGGTTTGAGATAAAAGACAAACACGAGTCCATGAACAGATTTAAGGAAACTATGTGACTGAGCCTGTAAACCTTCATGAATGTCGTCTGTGTGTTTTTATGAATGTGTTTCCTTGTGTGACGACTTATGGGAAAAATACCTTCAGCCTATCAAACGAGAAACCTTTTGTCAAAGGATTTTTTCCTTTAGTCAGCTGATCTGCTTCCTTCTAAACCGTATCTATTGATAAGTAATTGATAGGTAAATACAGATACTGACAGATGTTACAGATGTTCGAGTGTTTGGTCTGAAAATTAAAACAGAAAACCAAAAATATGTTTTCACAGAATCAGCCGAGAGTTCGACTGAGGTGAAACACAAAGACGGACATAAAACTGCCACCACAGACTGTGTGTGTGTGTGTGTGTGTGTGTGTGTGCATGTGTGCGTGTGTGTGTGCATGCTAACAGCCTCTAATGAGCTCTGTGTTCACTTCACTTTGATAAATCAGCCGAGCAGCAGCAGCAGCAGCAGTTTAAAACTAAACTCTGTTTATGTGAAGTTCAAATAAACTTTATTAACAGGATTACTGAGACACTCTGTCTTTGGATAAAAACCCTGATGAAGACTTGGAGTCGATACACGTTCGTCTGTTTTTCCTGCTGATTTGCTCCAAGAACAGCTCCTACTTACTGACCCACCCCATCAAAAAAACCTCTGTCCTCTGTCCTCCTGGAGCTGGTCTCAGTAAAACTATTTAATGTTTAATGACCTGGGGGCTGCAGACAGTACACCTGAGCATTACCGCACCTGTCAGTCATGCTTTTAGTTTCCTTTGCATTGAAGTTTTTGGATTGTTTTTCACTCTTGATGTCAGGTGCATGTGTAAACTTACTTTGTGTAGCTTGCTGTGTGTACTTTATGTATTAGTCTTTAGTATTATAGTCCGTGTACCCAGTGCTGATTGCACTGCTGTGTATCTCAGCCAGGAAGCTCTCGTAAAGAGATTTTTAATCTCCAGAGTCACATTTCCCTGGTTTAATAAAGGTTAAATAAAAAACCTTCTTTTAACGTAGACATGGTGACTTGAGGAAAAGTGCTTGGAGACGGTGAAATAAAAGCAGAAGGAGGTGGGCTCTCCCCATGAGAAACATGCAGCCTGAGCGTGCTGTGAGCAGTCCGTAGATCTGAAATGATCTGATGTTCGAGGCTCGGATCACAGCCAGACTTCCCCGTCTGTTGCTACCTTCACTGATAACACACCACAAGCATGTGGAGAGGCTATTGATTCGTCTCTGCAGCAACAACCATCAGCCAAACAAGTATGTTTCAAAACACACACACACACACACACTGTAGCCCCCCATCTATCTCTTCAGACTCCCTGAATCCTTCCATCTTCCCTCCTCTGGGAGGTGCTGGAGGTTGCCGTGGAGACTCTGTGAAACAGGTGATATCCTGTTAGACAACCTGTGAGTACAAAACCATGAACGTGTGATGTAACCAAAGATTATACCACAGATTATGCCACACCTGAATTATTTTCCACTTCGCCGTGTTTCTGGGGAAAAACCCTCCTCCTCCTCCTGCTGTGAGTTCCTTTGTTTTCTTATTAGCTCTGCCTCCAGTAACACTGAAGACATTGGAGTCATCTTCAGGACATTTTCATGTCTTTCAACATGCACATGAAACAATATGTAGGACTGATCACTAATGGAAACAGGCTGAAACTGGTTTTTCAGCATCTCTCTGAGATGCTGAAAAACCAGTTCATGCACTTGTTATTATGCATGGACTAGTTTGTGAAATTCCTTATTGTGCAATCAAGTCGGTGTGAGTGTGTGTGCGTGTGTGTGTGTGTTTGTGTGTTTAAGGTGCATCTGCAGAGACAAAAAATGAGGAAGAAGTAAAGAAAAAACTTTTTGTGACATCATCAGAGTCCCTCCTGCAGACTGAAGAAGCAGACGTTTAATCACATCTAGTTTCTCTGTGACTACCAGGAGGCGTCTGACGCAGGAGTCCAAACAACCAGCTGGAGTCACAAAAAACAATTCACAACAACTGTTACCTCAAGGCACCTTATAATGTGTGGTAAAGACCCTACAATATTAGACAGAAAACCCAGTCAGACGACCCCCTATGACCAGCACGTGGCAACAGTGGGAAGGAGAAACTCCCTTTTAACAGGAAGAAACCTCCGGCAGAACCAGGCTCAGGAAGGGGCAGCCATCTGCCATGACTGATGGGGGGTGAGGGGAAACAGAAGAGAGAAAGAAAAGCATAAAGGGACAAACTATGGGAGACAGAAGACAGAAGTTAATGACATGCAGCAGTGCTGTATGAACACCTGGGGAGTGAAGGAGAAGTGCTCAGTGCATCATGGTCATTTTCAGTCCAGTCCTTGTACCTGACCATTTTCAGAGGAATGATTTTTTGTTTGTTAAGCCACTTAACACTGACTTATGAATCATTCAAGCATAAAAAAGGCTCCCAACTCAAGGGATGAACCAGTGTTAGGTCTACATGTAACAGACAACTTAGCAAAGAACCAATTGTATATTTGCACGTTTCAATAAATCGCTGCACCTACTTCCCATTTTCCAGCAAAATTTAAAGAAATGAGCAGTGGCTCAAAACCTTTCCACAATACTATAGTTTTTCAGCATCACTCTGAGACAGGACTCTTCTAATTTTAGAGATATTGCGCAGATGCAAGAAAGCAGTCCTACATATTTGTTTAATATGCGCGTTGAAAGACATATCCTGGTCAAAAATGACTCCAAGATTCCTCACAGTGTCCCTAGAGGCAAAAGTAATGCCATCCAGAGTAAGTATCTGGTTAGATGTCATATTTCTAAGATTTTTAGGGCCAAGTACAATAACCTCAGTTTTATCTGAATTTAGAAGTAGGAAATTAGAGGTCATCCAGGCCTTTATATCTTTAAGACATGCCTGTAGTTTAGGTAATTGGTGTTTGTCATCTGGCTTCATGGATAAATACAGCTGGGTATCATCTGCATAGCAATGAAAATGTATGCTATGTTTT
>VUQI01047390.1:19057-34669 GCA_015106735.1 Paratilapia polleni | reverse complement strand
TTTTCTGCAAATAAATGCTCTAAATGAAAATATTTGTATTTGGAATTTGGGAGTTATGTTGTCAGTAGTTTATAGAACAAAATAAAAATGTTCATTTTACTCAAACATATACCTATGAATAGCAAAATCAGAAAAAGTGATAATTTTGGAGTGGTCTCTTAATTTTTTCCGGAGCTGTATGTGTGTGTGTATATATATATATATATATATATGTGTGTGTGTGTATATATATATATATATATATATATATATGTGTGTGTATATATATATATATATGTATGTATATATATATATATATGTGTGTATATATATATATATATGTATATATATGTATGTATATATATATATATATGTGTGTATATATATATATATATGTATATATATATATATGTATATGTATGTATGTATGTATATATATATGTATGTATATATGTATGTATATGTGTATGTATGTATATGTATATATATATACATAAAGGATAACAGGTTGACTTTAAAAGAATTGAAGCACTAGTTCAGACCTCAAACTTTTTTTCTTTTTGCAGTTTGGTGTAGTAGATGTAGTCTATCAAGGGCACCACCAATATGGACACTGAAAAAAAGTAATATCAAGTCATTTTTGACTATCTCGGGGCTTTAAAAGGTTGATTTCTTAAAACAAATGCAAAAATCTGCCAGAGAGTAGAGTTTATTGCAACCCATGAACTCCATGAAACACATGAAGTTTCATGTCTCTTTTCATCAAAACCTGGAGCTTTCAACCATAGCAGGTGACCTTTGTTTTCCCTGAACATTTTAAAGACCCCCAATCAGTGTTTGCTTTGAAACTGTGGGCCAGAGGTCACTCTTCACCTTGGAGACATAAGTAGATTGCAATTCATATCTTGACCACACAGTTGCAACCATAAACTCATCAGGAACGTGTTTACTGACATCTTACAGCAAGAGTTGTTTTTCAGTAGACTTTAATACAATCAGCCATGTTTCTGCAACCAGAGGAGTCGCCCCCTGCTGGCTGTTCGACAGGAAGGCAGGCTTAAGGTACGTCCATTCTTTGTGTACAGTCTGTGGATCATGTGCTGTGACTGAAAGCTCCACAACTGCTAAAGCCCATTTAGTTTTAAAAGTTTTCCGTGATAATGAGTCTCAATAAAAATAAATCAAAAGCAGCTTTTTACAGTTGAGAAAAAATTACTTGAAACGAGCTGATCTCAAGAAACAAAAAAAAATAATGGCCACAAAACTAAAATCTTCTAATATTATAGTTAGAAAAGGCAGGAGGAGGAGGAGGATATTTATTTTTTAGTAGTAACAGTTTAACCACATTTAAAACTTGTTCTAAAAATTAGGTGGTGGGTAAAGTAATTAAAATTTGTGATTTAGCAGCTCAGTGGACACAAATAAACACCACAATAAATTAAATTTTACTTTACAAGCAGCCAGTGACCTAACTGAAATTGAACTGCTACTGAATACTAACGAAAGCTTGAAAATTAAAATGTTTGTGTGGTTTTAATTTCTCTTCCTTTGCAATAAACAAATAAATACAAATAAATAAATTTTCTTGGCTCACATGGCTGTCAGAAGGTAACATGATAGGACAAAGAACCGCTCACTCGAATTTTACCAGGTGAATAAAAATTTTTTGACCCCCCCCCCAAAAAAAATCAAATTTGCTCCAATTTTTTTTTGTTTTTTTTTTGTTTTATATCCAAAACTTAGCATTTTTAACCTTTTTTTTTTTTCAAATCATGTACCACCATCAGAGCCATCAAATTAATACTGTGTAAATTATTTTTCTTTTAATTTTTTTAAGTTAATTATAAATTTGGTGGTGTTTTGTATTTCCAGGTTTCGTGGTTGCATAAACAGTCAAATTGATGATGATTTGCTTCCAGAAGCTTTTCTCCTCAATCTAGAAAATTAGGTGAGATAGTCCAGGCCTTTCTGAGCTGTAAGACCAGAAACATAAATTTAGATCCGTGTTAGAGCGTCTTTCCTCTTGGCTCGTGACCGGCAGTGTTTACAGCAGAGTGAATCACTGATGTGAGATCGTCTCGTTACAGATCCCTTTTTATTTTTCCCCCCTGAAAACTCAGATCTCAACAAAAACACTGTGTTTGGGTGTCAGGTTGTGCTGCCTGTGGAGGTTCAGTGTTACATGTGCTTTTACTGTATGCAGGAGTCCTGAGCGGTTTTATCAGTCGCTGTCCTTTGAGGACACCTGCTGGGCTGATGTGTAACAGCATGTAGGAGACAGGAAGCCATTAATCCAACACGCAGATCGTGTCATGCAGGAGAGACGAATGATATTTGTTACACGTCACTGAGACGGAAACAGAACCAAAAACAGTATTTTCATGTGTAGACAGCAGGGTCGGTGCCTCATTTTGTCTCAGTATTTTTACATTTGAGACCTCAGACTTTGATAAAATGGCACTGAAACAAACAATTCTTTGTATTATTAATTAACCTGCCTCTTATCCTTTTAATCAGTGGTATTTAATGATGAGTATTTAATCTGAAGAAATGCCTGTTTATAATGACATACCTGACCATCACTTCTAAACCCAAAAATATAAAGTTTACTAACATCAAAAACCCAGAGGTCTTCACACCAGTTTCATTTGTTGCACAGTTTGAGCTCCAGCAGGTGAAAGAGAATTTTTTTCCTGGTTTTTATCCTGTTGCACACGCTACAAAAAACTACAAAGGGTGACTCCTACCTAATAAAAGCAATTCTTCAACCAGTAAGAATTCAGACAGATGGGAGCAGGTTGACTTGGGCTGTCACGATATCTGGTTCCTACTTCATGCTTATCATAAAAATAAAAATGTATTAGGGATGTGCATTTCAAGAAAAAATACTGAAAATATTTGATTTTCAGTGAGAACTATTAAACTATGTTTTCATCCAAGTATTAAAACATTTAAAATGGTGTTAGTTTGTCCAATTAATTTTGAGCCTCTGGAAATGGAGGTCTTTGTATAAAAACGGATGTAATTCCTAAACAGTTAATACAATAATTTTGTGTTATTGAAAGCTGAAAGTCTGCAGTTCAATCACAGGTTGGTTGTTTGATTTAAAATCCACTGCGATGGTGTACAGAGGCAAGAATTTTTAGTGTCAATGTCCAAATACTTATGGACTTAACTGTATTCTAAGACAAAAAATAGTCACATAAACTACCTTTTTATGAATCCTCTCTAATATCTATGGAAAAGTTGGAAAAATAAAAAATAACAATAATGCTGTCAGTCAAATTCATCACTAACTTTGTTTATTGTATGTTGTCTTTTTTTTTGCCAAAATAATTATCAAAAGGAGTAAAAAAGAAACAGAGCAATTACACATTTATTTATATGTGCATTATTGACACAATAATGCACATATAAATAAATATCTTTGTTATCGTCAATACGCAGTTATCATGAAACTCATAACAGCAAACAAATAATTGATCAGTCGGCCCCCCTGAGACTGCAGCCCGGCTGCAGTCACAAAAAATACACAAAAACAAACCCAATATTGTGTTCGATTAAACTTGTTTTTGTGTACAGTTACAATATATCTTTTTAAAATTTCCTTTGATTTTTGTTGCCATCTGTCAGGGTCAGAGAGCTGAGGTGCATTTTGTGAAACAGCTTAAAAAAACCTGAACTGAAAGGATGCAAAAATTTCTTCAAACTATCTTTTTTCAAACTTTGAGTCATAAAATTGAGGAAGTTTTGGCTCTCAGCTGTTTGAAAATGTCTCAAATGTAAAAAATGATTTCAAGATGAGGCACGAACTGGAGCTGATGTCTTGATTGATGAGTTTCAAGGGTTCGGTGATTTAAAAAGAAAAAGTATTGTTTTAATTTAAGTGTCTGATTATTGGTGCACGATGTTGAACGTTCACAGATGCAAATCAAAGCTCATGTCTGATGCAATAAATGTTTTTTTTTTTTTTAATGTTGGAGTAACTTTTAAGATGAAAAATGTAGGGATAGGAGGACAATAATTGTACATAAGAAATGTCTGAGGGACAAATACGCACCACATCTCCGTAAATGAAAAGAAAACTTGACACACGGTTTCAGTACTCAGCACATTAGAGACAGTAGAGTAGAGTAGAAATGGATAACACATCATTCCATTTTTATGTACAGTGAGAACAACAAATACAAATCACACTTGTGTCCATCTGTGTCGTGTTAGAGATGCTCGTCTACCCGTTTCACATTTAATCTGCTCTTTCAGTTTGTTCATGTGGCGCTCCGGTTCAGCTGCAGGTGGCGCTGTTTCACGTTTTAAACGATGCTGGGAGGATCAAATGCTGACACCAATAATTCTTCATGGCTGTTTGTTTAATTTTTTTTTTAGCAAAGCTCAGTGGTTTTGTAAAACAGGTGGTTACTTTAGTTCTTGGTTAACAGGAAGAAAAGGAAACTATTTTTCATGGCAGATTAATCCGCCTTTGATGCTTTGGCGAATATCTGGGGCAGCACAATGGTGCATGTGGGAGTTAGTCCATTAAAGCTAAACTTTGTGTGCATTCATGGTGATAAAGGACAGCACTGTTAGTAGGATGTTTATGGGTTTCCGGGTCTACCCTGGGGTCTGCTACCAGTTGGACAAACCTGGAAAAACCTCCAGATGAGGCATCCATGAGGCGTCCTAATGAGACCCCCGGTCCACCTCAGCTGGCTCCTTTCATTGCGGAGGAGCAGCGGCTCTACTTCGACTTCCCTCTGGATGTCTAAGCTCCTTGACCTATATCTAAGCTCTGTCTGCATATGAGATTAGCTCATCATGCACACAGACAGTATAAGATAAGATGGACGTAACCACCGTGACGTCATTCATTGGTTTAAGTCCTTCTATGAACCCTTACATTTTCACCATCGCCATCTTGGTGTTTTGAAACCCAATCTGACCGGCAAGAGGTGGATCTGACACTGGCTAACGACTTGTTAATCACTTGTTAATCACAAGTTGTTAGCCAGTGAGCATATTGTGGATAATCCTCCATTCAAACTCTTAGGATGACCAAAATATACAAAATTAACTTCATGTCGTATTCAGTATTACCTGGATTGAGTGACTGAGCCCATGAACACATCAGGAAAATGTTCTGACTGAGGTCAGGCCCGAGGGCGGTTTTCTCGTAGACTATAGGACTGGAAGTCTTTTTGCAACCATACTTATCACTGCCTGGTGGCCACTAAAAAGAATGCAGGTTTAATGTGCTTACAGGTTGGCTTCATTTTTCAGACCTGGAACCTGTGTCCATTTTTTTTTTTTTATACCTTCTGTGATCACACGTTGCTCTGGAGGTGCCGTTGATCATTACAACTTCAAGGTGAGCGATTAAAGCAACTACCAGTCAGAGTGAAGGATACCACTGACTGACACATAAGGATGTAAATACATTAGAGGGTTACTTAGGCAACCGAAGACTGTAACCGTCAGTGGCAAAGCAGGATGAACAAAATGCTTGCTGTGTGGACCGGGGGCTTCTTGTACTTAATAAATGCATTTCTATCCTTTTGTTTAATTATCAGGTACACTAATAGAAATACTGTAATTTTTGTAAAATTAAGCTGAAAACTTGCAGTATTTTAGACATAATTTTGTGTTTTTAACGGGTTTAAAGGTCCAGAAATTCTCACTTGACACAGAGTATTTTAGCCACGAATAATCACAAGAACAAACAGCTTCAGAACTGGTGGTATTTAGATTTAAACTCAGCCCTGCAGGTGGTCTCAGTATTTTATCCTCCAGCTTCAGGATTTTACCGTGTCGCCTCCCTTATGAACAGGAGTCGTTTACCTCCATGTGTCGCTTCATGTGTGGCATCATTTCCAGACTGTGACTACAAAGACTGAATCTGTATGAGCTCCTTCAGGCTAATGTAGGTTTTACCTTCTTCTTATTCTCCTTTTTTTTTTAATAAAAAAAAAAAATCAGCATTGTATTTATTTCCAAACAGTGTTTTTGACTGACTGAACGGCTGCACTGATGAGAGGCAACATGTAGATTTGTGGATGCACTGTTTACAGATGCCTTGGATACTTGACTTCTGTCAATAAAAATGTGAAGAACAAATAAAACAGGATTACAGAAACTTCTGGCTTGTGGATTTTTTTTCTGTGTCTGCAGTCGTTTATCAGACGTGTTCCTTTCTGCTGGTTAAAGTAAATTACTGCAACAGTATGTGAATTTTAACAGGAACTGATTAAACTTTAAACCACAGAAGAATATTTCATGTTGAAATAATTAAAAATAAACCATTAAAGATGGAGTGAAAATACCTAACCACAGTCAGTCTTAGAAATTTGTTAATGTGCAGCTGTGAAAAAGAAAGTCCATCCTCTTTCAGTTCTAAGGTTCTACATGTCAGGATATAATAAAATAATCCGGTCCTCAGTAGGTCCTAAAATTAGATAAATACAACCTGAGATGAACTAAAAAGCACAAGATATTACACAGTGTCATTATTTATGTAACAAAAACTAAGCCAAAATGTTGATGCAGTGTGTGAAAATCTAAGCACACCCTTATTGCTTCCAAAGGAATTAAGAGGGTAAGTATTAGCCAGGTGCTGCTAATCAAATGCACTTGATAAACTGATCATCAGCACCTCTATAAAAGCAGATGTTTTGGCAGTTTGCCTGTCTGGAGCATTCAGGTGTGTGTTAACATGATGCCAAGGTGGAAAGATGTCAGCAATGATCTTTGAAGTCCATCATTCTACAGTGAGAAAGATTATTTACAAGTGGAAAACATTCAAGACCGTTGTCAGTCTTCCCAGGAGTGGACGTCCCAGCAAATTCACCTCAAGGTCAGACCGTGCAACGCTCAGAGAAACTGCAACAAACTCAAGAGCTACATCTCAGATTCTACAGGCCTCAGTTAGCATGTTAAATGTTAAAGTTCATGACAGCACAATTAGAAAAAGACTGGACAAGTATGATTTGTTTGGAAGGATTGCCAGGAGAAAGCTTCTTTTCTCTAAAAAGAACATGGCAGCATAGCTTAGCTTTGCAAAGTTGCATCTGAACAAAACACAAGACTTCTGGAACAATGTCCTTTGGACAGATGAGACCAAAGTGGAGATGTTTGCCCATAATGCACAGCACCATGTTTGGAGAAACCCAAACGCAGCATATCAGCACAAACACCTCAAACCAACTGTCAGCATGGTGGTGGAGGGGTGATGATTTGAGCTTGTTTTGCAGCCACAGGACCTGGGCACCTTGCAGTCAGTGATTTGACCATGAACCCCTCTGTATACCAAAGTATTCTAGAGTCAAACGATGTGAGAGACTGATAAAGTCATGCAGAAAACATTACTTCAAGTTATTGCTGCTAAAAGTGGTTCTACAAGCTACTGAATCACGGGGTGTACTGAAAAGGACCAGATGATCTTTTTTTTAAATCATGTCCTCCCCATACGTAAATCCTTAGAACTGAAAGTGAGTGTACTCTCTTTTTTACCATAACTGTGTGTAATTTGGCGCTAATCTTTTTTATCTGTATTAAATTAAACATCTGTACCAAACTGACAACAAAGGCACAGATTATTTTCTAAATAAAGAAAGGAGCTGCAAGGTGTATCCATCACTTTCCAGTGCCCCCTGGAGACATTTCTGCTGCTTTTTGGTTTTATTTTTTTCCCCCCTAAATGCTGCATCTGTACTGTCTTATTGATGAAGATGTTTTCTTTATTGGGTTGTCTTTTTGCATGTGTTTTCTCACATTGTGGGGCCTTTATCTACAATGTTATTATAAGATTAAGGTTATCTAGAGAGCTTTTATTGTGAAAAGAAGCAACAGGTCTGATTGAATGCTATCTAAGCTCCAACATTTGGGAAAATCTTCTTATTCAGGAGGACGTGTGTTGTATCTCCTCAGTACAGCGTCACTCCTCCCTGTCCTGTCCCATCTCGTATGGTTCTTAAACGTTTTCCTCTGTCAGTTCCTGCGCTGTTCTTATGTAGGTAATGCATGGTCTACCTTTTCTGTTACGCCCTTGGGTTGTAGTGTACAGTGTATACTGATGGATTATGGTGTTCGGGGGGGGGTTGAAGCCAATGTCCAAAGGTGGAAAGCTGTCTGGAGATCGCAGAGTACTTCTGCGAGGGGTGTCTGTCCAGCTTTTCCTTGGTGGTTACTTGGTCTATTCTCTTGATACCCACCCAGCATGTTACAGTAACAGCTGGTAGTAAACAAGTTCAGCTGGCTCTTTATGCATTGATTCAGGTTAATGTGGTTTGTAATAGAAAGCACTTTGTGTGGTCAGGTATGGTAGAAATATACACTCACCGGCCACTTAATTAGGTACACCAGTTCAACTGCTCTTTAGCGTAAATATCTGATCAGCTAATCACATTACAGCAACTCAATGCACTTAGGCATGTAGGCATGGTAAAGATGGCCTGCTGAAGTTCAAACTGAGCATCAGAATGGGGAAGAAAGGTGATTTAAGTGACTTTGAATGCGGCATGGTTGTTGGTGCCAGATGGGCTGGTCTGATTATTCCAGAAACTGCTGAGCTACTGGGATTTTCCCAAAAACCATCTCTAGGGTTTACAGAGAATGGTGCAAAAAAGAGAAAATATCAAGTGAGCGGCAGGTGCCACTCCTGTCAGCTAAGAACAGGAAACTGAGGCTACAACTCTTGATTTCTGCTACAACATTCAGATGGTAGGATAAGAATTTGGCGTAAACAACATGAAAACATGGATCCATCCTGCATCCTCTATCAACCATTCAAGCTGGTGGTGTAACGGTGTGGGGGATATTTTCTTGGCACACTTTGGGACACTTAGTATCAAATGAGCATTGTTTAAACACCACAGCCTACCTGAATATTGTTGCTGACCATGTCCATCCCTTAATGACCACAGTGTACCAATCTTCTGATGCTTCCAGCAGGATAACGTGCCACGTCACAAAGCTCAAATCATCTCAAATTGGTTTCTTGAACATCACTGGACTCAAATGGCTTCCACAGTCCCCAGATCAAAATCCAACGGAGCACCTTTGGGATCTGATGGAACGGGAGATTATGATCATGGATGTGCAGCTGACAAATCTGCAGCAACTGTGCGATGCTATCATGTCAATATGGACCAAAATCTGAGGAATGTTGAGTCTATGCCACGAAGAATTAAGACAGTTCTGAAGGCAAAAGGGGGTCCAGTCAGGTACTAGCAAGGTGTACCTAATGAAGTGGCTGGTGAGTATAAGTATTAGTCAATTTATACTGTAGCTGATTTCCTCCTATTTAACAACAGGTACTTGTGTGCATTGCACCCATTTATCTTATGGATGCAGCCTGTCAATGAAGCTTGTTTAGCATTAGCACTCCACCCTCTTGTCCAAATATGGTCACTTCTGGTTAAAAAAAAAAAAACAAAATGGCGACAGCCCCAAAGCTAAATTTGACACCTCAAAATGGTGGCTACCTCCATCTTTTATCTACAGTCTATGGATTCAGTAGTTAATCTTTATTTAAGTCAAGCCTTTTTTTAAAAAAATTTTTTTTTAAATGTCCCTCTTTCAGAGTCTATTCACCTTGACCAAGACCATTAAGTAGATTTAGGAAAAAATTGAGATCAAATGAGACTAGTCTTTGAAAAGGAATATTTTAAAATAAAAACAGCCCAATACACTTATTTATTTATAAGGGTAATTCATGCCTAATATATCATATTGAAAACTTCCAGCTTCCATATTTAAGGAGACTTTTCATGTAAGCAATTAAAGAAAAAGGACAATCACATAACTTTTAAAGTTTTAATTATTCTGTTATACAGACAGGCTTTCCATTTAAAAACAAACAAAAAAACCCAAACCCACTGGGCTCGCAAAGCATGCATGAAGATATGTACACTTCCATTTCATCTTTTCTCTCCTCATCACAGCAGCTTTCAAGAGCAGTTTCCCTTTCAAACAGTGCACTAAACCCAAACTGTTACGTGTAAATGCTGCAGATTTATGGCTCATTTAAAAAAAAAAAATACAACTGTTTGCCCTCTTTTGAAAGCAAACGTCATCGTTCAAATCTCACTATGCTGCTTTAATATTGTTCCATGCAAATTTTTAAGACATTGAAGTAGTCATAAACATTTCTAAGAGTTTGACTTTGTCTTGTTTGCTACAAACTGGTCTGTAAGCTCAATACTGACCGAACAATCCTTCTTTATGCGGAGTCCAAGAGCTTGTTTTCTCTTACAGTGATTTAACACAAGCATAAAAAAATGATCACAGAATTATAAGTAAACATTATGCTGGAAATAAGACTTTAATGCCTTTTTTGTCAAAAAGGACTAAATTAAAAAAGTTTAAAAATTACTGTAATAGTTTGAATTATGGCTGGATACTGATAAGGATTTAAAAAGTACAGATTTAATTTTATTGAACCAAACTCTGAGAGTCTGATTTATTTTTAATAATTCTCTCTGAATGTCCTGAGTTCCTTAAACTCGGAGAAACAAAAACCCAACAGTAACCAGAAGTCACAACACTGAAATCACTTTTCCAGCCCCGGTGTACGTGCTGAAGGCTGATATCAGAACGTGAGCTGCATTTGTGGATATGAACATACAGAAACTCCTTTGGGACAAATACAAACTAAAATGGCAGAAGGTATAAGGCAGAATTTTCCCTCAGAAGCACAACAGGAGCAAGAGGAAAGACAAATCCCTCCATCTTCAGAGGTGGAGATCCTGAGGAGAAAAAAACAGCAGATCAGACTGATAACTTGGGTGCAGATACTGATTTTAAGTGTGTGTTATTCTTACCTGTTAAGTCACTTGCGTAATGAGCCCTTTTTCAGGTTCATGTTTATCATCCAGTTCCTCATCAGAGTCTGAACACCAGAGAGAAAACAGTCAGCAACTATATATAAATACAACAGGAAATTTAAGAAAATAAAGGAATAGGCAGATATGATTCTAGATGTATGGACTGTATTTATCTAACACTTTTCTAGTCTTTCTGACCAAAGACCAAGATACACTTTGACATCACGGACTGGAGGAGTCAGGATTTTAACCGCCAACCTCCTGATTAGAGGAAGACCCCTCTGCACCCAGAGCACGACACAGTGTCTACTTTGGTGGGCTGCCCAAGTATTTGTGGCAACTTATTTTCAATTTTTTTTTTTTTTATTCTTAAAGAGAATGATGGCATCTACAGTTGATTTTATAGTTGACAATGTCCCTCTGTCTTATTTTGAAAGTTCAGTCACTGCTAACCAGCTAGATCTAGCACTTTCTGTCTTGTGTTTTCCTCATTGACGGGATGAGCCAGAATCTAGAACTGAATCTAGTCCCGTGGTCGGATGGACTTCAAATCCATCACTATTTGGTTGCAGTCAAATAGTGATTTCTTTCTTAAGGTTCCTGACTGAGCGAAACGATCCAGAGGTAGCCATCATACGAGCTGACAAAATGCTCTAAATGCTAAGGAAAGGTCCTTCAGTGCTTCCTTTGCTACCTCTTTTAGCAGAGGATACACTGGACCATCTTTTATGAAAGGAAAAGAAAATGATACCACAGTCAGACCATTTACAGTAACAAATGATCACCATAGCTGACAAGTGACACAGAGGCCTGTACTCTGAAGCAGGATTCCGTCTTATCCAGGTGACTTTGGGGTTAACCCTGGGTTTTCTGTACTACAAAGGTGGTTCACTTCTTACTGGGGTATATTGCCATGGTAATTTATGGTGCGAGCAGGTTATGTTCCAGATTAGAGATTAACAGGTATGAAATCACCTCCTACTGACTAATCAGTTCTCTGGAACATAGCGTCACCATTCCTGGAAGATCTCTCTGACCTCTGTGTGCGGACAGTAGGAGGGTCTCAAGTCTTTGTGTTTCCCTGATGAGGATCAGTAATAAATATAGATTCTTAGATGGAGCTTTAGTCCCTGATTTTGGCTACAAACAATTTTACAACAATTTTATTGTCCTATAAGCATTACTGATCCTAAAACAGGACACCTATGCTGACCTTGTATCAAATTTGCACACAGAGTAAGCCTATGTTTGAATTCTGTTTTTATATTTATTCTTTACTCTCAGACCTTTACACACCACCGAGGCTGCAGCTGAAAGAATAAAAACTAAAGCGGTTCTTTAAACATTAATTTAATGAAATGCTTGATGATAATCCATCAGATTCTCCCGTGTCCTAATGATAAAGCTGTGATATTGATAAGTCTGTTAACTTACACAGTTGGCATTTTGCCGGCTTCCTTTCCAAGCTTCAAATAGGCTAAACTTTATTAATATAGCAGCTCTTTTCCAGCCTTAATGACCAAAGCGCTCACACATTCATACAGCACTTTTAGTACTAAACTACTGTTCAGTGCTTTTCCTCTCACACACTCATACTGCTTATTTGTCTGCAGCAGCTGTGCTGCTTTCAGTCTATACTGTGTGTATAACTTCTTCATATTTTTCTAATATTATGATTTTCTCTTCAGTGAAATCAGCCGCTCAGCTGCTGATACACTTATCCGCAATTGTGATTAGTTAGATGCTGTCAACACCACCCCTTTCACCCACCACCACCCCTAGTGAGTTGATAACCAGCTTCGTGTGACCGCCGATGTTCGGGTCAGTGAATGCAGATAATGGAAAGATACCCTGGGTATGTAAGTACAGTGTGAGTAAACATACCTGCCAAAGACTCTGGTGGAGAGTAGAACTGTCCATCAGATAAAGGACCTGGACCCATGAGAGGAGCTCTTTCTGTGGCATCCATGATGGACTGATATCCTGAAACACAAAAACGAGTAAAAAAAGATGAAGGAAAGAACAACTGTATCAGCAGGAGAGTCATTGTTTTGTGATGTTTAAACTTTACAATCAAAATCAGAACTGGAGGAGGTGGAATTATGTAATTTAGGATATTTTTGCAAGAGCAATATTCAAGCTGTACTTTTATTTACTGCCGAGTTGTTTATTTATAACAAAGAATTTTACTCTGTGACCACTTCACATGTTTTAAATGTAAAAAACATTTTCTTTGGGGAAAGAAATCCAGTGGAAAGTTTGAATAACATATTGAAAGACAGGCCAGAAATAACTGAAAATGTTTGGGGACTCTGACTCTAACATAAAGCCGGTCAGATGAATTGTTTGTAGTGAATCGTGCACTTTTTGTTGGACATTTTGTTGCCTGCCTTCTCTCTTTTTACCCTAGAAAAGATTTTTTTTGTATGTTGAGTAGAAGAGGCGTGCAGCACTGCTGCCTCACAGCAAAGAGGTCCTGGGTTTGAATCCACCATCTGGCCGGGGCCTTTCTGTGTGGAGTTTGCATGTTCTCCCTGTGTCTGCGTGGGTTCTCCCCAGGTACTCCGGCTTCCATGCAGGAAGCTTCCATGCTCATGCAGTTAGTGGGGTTAGGTTAACTGGCGATTCTAAATTGGCCGTAGGTGTGAATGGTTGTCTGTCTCTCTGCGTTAGCCCTGGTACAGACTGGCGACCTGTCCAGGGTGTACCTCGCCTCTCGCCCTATGGCAGCTGGGATAGGCTCCAGCCCAGTATAATAAAGCAGTCACAGGTTATTTTTTTTCTGCAGAGTAGTTTTACTTTTGATACTTTTTCCTCATAATATTTACTTTTATGTAGACACTGTTTTGAATAAAAGGTCTTTTACTCAGTATGGAGTATTTCTTAATAAATGATTTATAAATAAAAAGTGCCTTTAATTAGACTACAATCTGCAAAGTTTAAGTAAAACTTTCACCACCAGGGGGCAGTGTTTTATCCAGGGGTGTTGTCAGATGTTTTCTGATGGGTGCTGCTGTTCTTTAAACTTTTTATTTTTTATTTTTAGCCCTACACTCATTTCCCCAAAAATCTTTGCCTTTTTCCCAGGCCGCCGTTCTAAACAGGAATGTTAAATAAAATTTAAGTTGACCCGCTGCACCATCTTATGGTACAAAATGGTAGTACAGCCCTGCTCAAGTTTAAATTCAGTTGATATCTCTTCAACACAATACATAGATGTTTTGGACATAAAGTCATGACACTCGTCTCTTCACATTCTGTTGATGACTTTAGTTAAGTCTGAAAGGTTTTAAAAAGCAATTTACACAAGGTGCCTTTAAGGTAAAGGATCTGATTACTTCCACTGATGAACAACAGGACACAGTGCTAACGGCAGAATATCTCTAATAACAGCGGTAGCACTGCAGCAGTGATGAAGGTGGATTTATTATTAGCTGTTTTTCTTAGAGAAAAACTCTTCGATTGAGACTCACTGTTTTCGTCTTCGGCCTCCTGAGGCAGGACCTTGAAGTCGAGCAGCCATGTTTCTATCCAGGCCAACACGAAGGAGATGATGGGCAGCAGGTACCCAAAGGCCCCCTGAGACAGCAGCTACACAAAACACACAACAATATGAATAACTTATGGTACACATAAACATATAAAATATAATCATTTGAAGTCAGCAGCTACACAAACCTGGGTTGCATGTCAAAAAAAAAAAAGCTGTTGAAGAAATATTTGTTGTTGTTATGCATCAACAATTTTACGGGTATTTGTTTTGTTTTTAAACCTGAAAATCATTCCCAAACATAAAGCCTTCTTCACAAAGGAATGCAAACAATAACAGGAATATCATGTTGGAACATTGTCTGAAATTGTTCTGACATGAAGGAAATAGTTTCACTGGTCGAAATCCTTTAAAGTCAATGCAACACTTTTTGTTACAAAACAAGTGAATGAGAAACAAGGAGGAAAACAACAAACTCGTTAAAGCAAGATAACAAGATGACAAAGGTGTTTTTTTAAGCCAAAGGACAAAGGGATGCTCTAAGGCTGAGGAAACAAAGAACTAATCATTGAATTTTTGTCGCAGATTTCACTGGTTCAAAACTTTCATGAGCAATTCTCTTCAAATGTAGATGATCGAGCTAAAAAAAAACAAACAAAAAAAAACAATACTCAGAGTTGAAATAGTAGTAGTGCTGACATCTTGAAATTGGTACAGAAACACACATTTCCCTGATAAAATAAGAAAATATTTCTTTATAAAGCCATCGTTCTCACCTTTGATAAAATGACTTTAGCAATCAGGAAAGCACAGCTGACTGCAGTGGTGATCTGCACAGAGAACACATTATCAGACATGTTAATTTTGCTAATAATTTAACAGAACATCTGACAATATCCTCATGTTAATGGTGTTTTACTTTCTCATTTAAATATACTGCATATAATGAAGTGAAAATCCAAAATCACAGAATCACCCTGTAAGAAACACTGAAGCACATATTTACATGCAGAGAAAGAACAGAGAGAAGAATAACTGCATGCTTGTGCAGGAAGTTTCACAACTTACTGCAATGGCCCACCAGTGGCGAAGCTTACAGACAGCGTAGGCCAGGATGAGGGCGGCGAACCTGAAGACCGCCAGCAGCTGAGGGAGGAGAGGAAGGTGAAGGAGGAGGAGCACAAGAAGGAGGGAAGAAAAATAAAATAAACAAAATGAAAAAAAAAACAGGAGAAATGAACAAAACTGATTATAGAAACCTGGATTTTTTTTTTTTTTTTTTTTTTTTTTTAAAAGAAAAAAAAAAAAAATTTTTATAAAAATTTG
>VUQI01047390.1:0-19037 GCA_015106735.1 Paratilapia polleni | reverse complement strand
GCATATGAACAGCAAATAAAAAGTAAAATCTTACAAAGATGTCGAAGAAGGAGGCGTGGTAGTCGTAGTGCAGGACTTCTTTTTCCAGCTGCTTCTGAATGCCGCCGTTCACCTGACAAACACAAACACAGCTCATTGTGGTGAATACTCTGAATCGAAACACTAATCTGACAGTTACCAACAAGTCCTTTTAACCCCCAACAACTGAGTGACTTCGGCAGCTAAAGAAAAAAAAGTTTTTATTATCTTTGCCACACCAAAGGGCCAACTCCTACAGAAAACAAACATGAGAAATTGTAGGAGTCTTGGTAGGAAACATTTTTATGATTACAAATATCACAAAAGCACATATAAATAAACATCTGAGGTCATAAATGACCTCTTGAGTTTATGCCTTTAAGCGAGACCTGGCTTGATGATAGCAGCAGTGCATCATTTCTCTTGAACCCACAGGAAATCTGAGGGTGTTGGCGCTATATTTAAAGTCTCACTTCAACAAAACAGCACTCATATCTGTGTGTGTTAAAAAAGACATGAAAGGTACAGCAGCTGACAGTTTACAGGCCTCAGCTTCACTTTTTACTTTGTTGGATTTCACGGCTCGATTCCAGTGATGAAAACGCAATCACTTCATTCCCAATCGCTAAAACACTCCCATGCTCTACTAACAGCTTTCACCTTTTTTGCAGATCTCACTTAACCTTTCTGCAAAAACTCTACACACACTCTCACTCATTAACACATTTTGCACAGTGAGGCATCCACATGATGCATAAAGCTAACCACGGGAGGCAGAGATTAAGCACAGCTGCAGCAGATGTGTCTTTTCTTAAGCACAGCAATGATGCGATGAAACTGACAGACCGCACAGCCACCAACAATGGATGGAAACAATCTGAGAGGCAGCGGAGGAAGACGAGGAAGATCAAGAACAGTAATTTATAGGAAGTATGAATCAAGGAAACATTAATCTTGTGCAAGATGTGAAAGAAAGAGACATATGATTCTCATCCTACAGGTTTCTTTTGTTTCTTTTCATAAGGGTTTTCATTCCATGAACAAAAATGTGGTCTATCACAGCTGCTCGAATTTCATCTGAAATTACTGTCCCTGCTCTTCCTCGTCTTCCTCTCTGACTGTTTCTATCTATTGCTGGTGTCAGTACACTCTGACCTAGTTTATATCAGGATCATCACAATGTGAGCAACAAGTGCAAACAATTCTGAGTCACTGGAAAAATGTCATCTGTGCTCTAATTGATGCTTCTGTGCATTACTTTGCAAACAGGGCTGAGGAGGAGGGTGGCAGTGGGAGATATCGCCTGTTTTTTCATTTAGTGCAGCGGTTAACTGAAACAATCTTTCAAAAGTGGACACAATCATCAAAATTTGCATCTTTGTCCCCGTGGAGCCGTTAATTTGAAAAGTCCCATTAGCCACTTCAGTTTTCAAAATTTAAAAATTTAAATTTTGCCATCATTTCCATCTTAGAAAACAACTATTTTACCACAGAATTTGTACCACTGGATAAACTACTCTTGATTTTTAATGCTTTTGAATATAAGTAAGTCAAATTTATAACTTAAAAACTTCTACAGAGCTTCAAGTAAAACTAAATAAATGCAATAACACATATGTTACATGTTGCTCGAATAGCAGCTTTGCAGTGCTGTGCAGGTTGAGGGATTACCTCTGATAGCACTATGCCACATGCTCGGGCATTCCTCAAATTTATTCAGATGCGATTCAGTGAACGTCATGTATTCAGTGCATGAAGGCTCCTTTACCCCTGGCTCAACTCTCTCATGCTTGCACACCCTCTCATCAAATTTTTTTTTAACCAGTAATTTATTTTTTTTAAACAGACTAACACAGAGAGACAGATAACCATTTACTGTCACACCAACAGCCACTTTAGAACCACCAGTTAACCTGAAAATTATGTCCTTGGACAGGTTCAAACCTACAACCTTCTTGCTGCGACGTGACCGATGCATCACTGTGCCATCCACCTATTTGTTATACTGGCTAACTCACATTTATAAGGTTAGTTGGTGTTCACCGTGTTCTCCCCTCTCCTTGTTTATTAGTAAATCGACTGTCATTTAATTATGTAGCACTTTCTTTACACTGCGAGCAGCATCCACAGACACATTTTCAACACTCACGCACACATGCAAACACAGATGGTGCATCGGGAGGTACTTGGGGCTCAATATCTTGTCCAAGAACACTTCAACATACAGATGCAGGAGCTGTGGATCGAACCACCGACCTACTGAATAGTAGACAGCCCGCTCTAAATCCTGTGCCTCCAGAAACAACAAGGTTTTTGAGGGCCACAGGTGAGAATTGGGTAACCAGTGAGGAGTGTAAGGGGTCCATTCAAGAGATGTGACTGAAACAAACAGTATTACTTGTACTGCTACACCCCACACACAAGACTTCTAAAGTCGACTTCTGTATGGTCAGACGTGTATGATTCGATACAAAGATCACTCAAGAAGGCAAATCTAGTTTACGTAATCTGAAAAAGAAAAAAAAATTCTTGGCTTCGTCGACAGCTGCCTTGAAAATGGCCACCATCTTGAGTTTTCAAATGGCTAATGGGCCTTATGAAAAAAGTAATCATAAAAGAGTTTATGTTCCAGTTTTGGTACTTGTGAATGATTTCCTTGTAATGTTTTCTGCTACACTATTATATTTCTTTATATTTTTGTAATAATCAGAGTTGCAAGAGAGCCACGTGAGGTTTGAAAGTCTTTAGTTTCATATCACGGTTTTTAATTCTTTAATGTAGTGTGTAACAGATGCTCAGCAGTGTTATTTTCAGGGCTTGTGTGCACGCTCTAAAGATACTGTGTGGTTATGAGCACTGATAAAATGGTTTTGATGTGTTTGTGAGGTTTTGCCAGAAACGTTTTGCAAATGTACTTTGAAAATTTGTCCTGAGAAAAAGGTGAAAGGTTTCAAGAAACGTGTCTTAGCAACTGTGAAAAACTCAGATGAAGTCGGGAGTATTAACACTAATTTTAGAAAAAACCCCAAAACAAAACACAACAACCAACGTTAAAAAAAAGACTAGTAAATACATACAAATGCATACTGGTCTGTTTCTCTGTTTTTTGGGGTTGGATTTATTTGAGACTTGTATTTCTAGTATCATCTTAAGTAGATTTATGAAAAATCAGGTACATTATACGGAGTAAACTTAATGGAGGATTTCAGCTTTTTGCATTAGAGGACTGTGGACCTGACTCCCCTCTGCTATAAACACTGAAGCAAACTAAATGAAGTGCAGGAACTTAGACTGAAAATACAAACTGCAGGTCCTGTCCGTCTGGGTTTAGTTTATTCAGCTGCATGATCAACTGCTGTGGCATCATCAGTATGAGTGGAATGAACTGTTAGACAGAAAGTGCCACACTGTTGAAACTCTGTGGCTAGACCCAGCTCTGGAATTTGCCTCCCCAACAACAATGATCTGCAACATGTTTACAAAGTCTTCATCTTCATCTTCACTTTCATCCAGGGATTCATTCTGCTCTTAGACAACATCCCGTTTTCCCACCACCATCAGGCTGTCCCCGACCGTCCTGCGGGGTCAGTGGGAATCAAATGTAAATAAAAGCACTGCATGTAATACCAACTGCGATGCTTTTATTTTGAAGGCTGAATTTAATCTACAGATTTGAGAATGAAAATGTAGTGCAGTGTTTGGCAGGTCCAGCACTTCAATCCAGACTGAAACAGCCAACATACTAATTTAGGACTAAAATAAACAATTATCTTTATTACTGATTAATCTGGATTTTATTTTTTAATCATTCAAGTTATCATTGTGATTAGTGAGATCATAGAAAATGTGAGATTTGGCATCACATTTTCTATGATCGACACGTGACTTTTTTCAAATCGCTTGTTTTGTCTGAACAAAACCCAGAGACAGTCTCTTTATAATCATACAGATTACTTTACTTACAGATTACTTTGGAGTCATATCATTTAACTAAACGATTGCTGTTTCAGCAAAAAACATTTGGAAAGAAAGAAGAATATACTTGTTATAATAATATGTCCTAATTATTCTAAAATCTAATGGCATACCCAGCAGTCTCAGCTTTAGTTTCTATTTAACCAGTTGGTATTTTAATTATGAGCATGCTACTATTAGCACTAAAGTGGAGTTATTCTCCTTATTTTCCGACATACACTGTATGCTAGAAGACTTTTTTGTTGTTGCTGACAATATTCATTATTTTCGTTTGATGCCTTATTAAATGGCTTTTGATAGTAGTAAAGGTTGCCGACCCTGTCATAGAGGATCGTCTGATCGTTGTGGATCTCTCTGTAATATTGTAGGGTCTTTACCTTGCAGTATAAAGTGCCTTGAGGCCACTGTATTGACCCTTTATAAATAAAACTGAACTAAATTAACTTCCAGTGCTACTCCTCCAACAAGTCCCATAACAGCTGGTCAAAACAGAGTAACATAACAGCCAAACTGCTCACATTTAGTGTGTTATGGTTAAAAGAGGAAGAAAGGCAAATTTTCAAACAGGCAGGAAACTGCTGAGTGAAAACTGAACAAAGTTAGTCACAGATGATGAAATATTCACTTTTTTGAATATGAGCAGGTTTACAACTCAAAATGACTCAGTGCAGTGCTCTACCCTGCACTACTATTATATATTTATACCAACAAAAAAAAAAAGAAGAAAAGAGTCCATCTCCTGTGCAGTTATTTTAGTGCTCAAGGTCAGCTGGAGCATTCAGGGAAAGTGTGTCGCAGTCAAATCACTTCCTCAATTGAGGTATGAAGTTTTACAGCAGCATGACCTCATCTCATCCAGCCTGCAAGCTGAACTGCTTGTGCTCGGTCTCGACACAGTTCAGTCAAACTGTTAAAGTCGTTTCTCGGTGCACAGCTGTAGATATTTTATAGTTTCAGTGCAATAAAACACAACAATCCGTGATGAGTGAGGACTGCTGGCATTTATGTAATACCCTTTATACGATTAATGGTTAACAGAACTGTGTCGATTCTGTTGTTTAACAAGTCAAATCAAATCAAATCATAAAACATTTGAACAGGCTAACTGAACATGAACCGTACTGCAACGTGTGGACAAGACAAAAAGATGTTTTTTTGTATTTCAGGGACTCCATAGATTTTTGGTATCTAAATGTCCCTTTGCAGAAATACATTTGGTAACACTGCTAAATTTATCCATCTGTTACCATGATGGCATTTTAGTGACTTTTAAATGAATGTTCCTTACCGCTTTTTTCAGATGTGACATTTACAGAAAAAGCAACGATGCTGAGTAATATTTGGGAAATAGAAAGAGATGAAGAGTCCGATCAAGATATGTGAACAAACTTGCGATGCACATACAGCACCTGCTGCAGCATTTCAATCACTAAAAACAGTAAAGTCCCTGCAAGAGCTCCACTACACAAATGCAGAATCCATCCACCTAAACTGCCACCAGGATGAAAAGCATACAAACAAACAGATGTATGCGTTGTTGATCTGGATGGATCAATAATGTTCCTGATTGGGAGGTGAAACACAAGAAATTCTTCCCTGTCAAAACATATCTGAGTGCTAATTTGCCGAAGTTAGCTAGCTACCTGATGTTGATCCATCAGATGTCAGTGGTAGGGCAGTAGCAAGAAGGCAGTAATATTTTGGTCAGGTTAACACAATATCTTGTGACATTAATCTAATCATTGCTTATCTGCCAATGTCTGTTTAAATGACCCACATCTGACTACCTGGGCTGCTGTGAATGAGGACGGATTGGTGCAATTTGGCCACTGCACTTGTATGGCAGCACACAGACTTAACTGAGTGGGCCGCACAAGTATATTAATGGGTGTATCTGGCCACTAAGTTTTTTTATTTTTATTTTATTTATCCATCTGAAAGAACGATTTACTAGTGGACAAACCCGTGGCTCTTATTTTGAAAGTTCAGTCTCTGCCAACCAGCTATCTGGTCATACCCTTCATGTGTTTTCTCTACCAGCTGGCTATGATGCTATTCTGGCAGTTCTTGATATCATTTAGTTGCTTCTCCAGACATGTAAAGCCACATTCTACGCTCTGCTATTAGCTGTGTACAAAGTGAATGGCTACTCATGGGATCATCTGACTGTACAAGTATCGGGCAATTGGGCTCAACAAATTTGGCAGTCAGCTGAGGAAAGCCAATTTTTTCTTCGAGGTTGATGTTCCTATAATAATGTGACATCATGTGAGAACTATGAATTCAGCTGATTTTGTGCAACAGAAATGTACGGTGATTGAGATGTGCATTTATTCTTGTTATGCAGTTGCTAACGTGAAATGTTTAGTGACCAGGCAGGGTACTATGGTGGCTATACCAGTCTATACCAACCAGCCACAAAATTAAAACCACCAGTTTGGCTGATACATATTGCTAGTATTTTTTTTTTTGTTTATTTATTTTGCTTTACTCTTCTTTTAATTCAGCCTTTAGTGCCTGGGAAACAATGAAATCACCTTCAGTTTCGTCTTTTCTTGAGCAAAATGGATGGAAACCACAGATAAATATCATCTTTTTTTTCCCAGTAGGTTGATATCAGTCAACAAGGCTCAACATCATGTGATATATCTGCATCGTTTGTGTTTTACACTGCTATAAAACTTTATTTCTACACATATCTAATTAAAAAAATAGTTAACATTACTGCAAAGCAACCTGCATGACTTCTCCTGAAAACTTGCTTTAACCTCTGAGAGAGGCATTTACTGTCACATCCACTGCAAACACAGACTTACATTGAGCTCTATGATCCAGAGCATGGTGATGAACAGTAGGTCAAAGGTAACGAAGAGGCAGAAGGTCCTCCTCACGTCCGAGATGCATTTCTTCTCTCCGACTTCGTACGCCTCCACCCTCACAGAGACAGGCGTGGAGTTGACAGACCCCGGCACCGTTCTGACAGCCAGCCGTGAATCACTGCTGATGCTGCCACCTCGGCCATCCATCGCTGGCCACGCCCCCTGAACAGGGCTGGGCCCGCCCACTGGTCAATGTTAGAAAAGAGTCAGAAGCAAAGGATCATTGGAGCTCTAAGCGAGGCCAGTGTAGACTCACTGGGTGGAGGTTAAAAGCATCCCTGCATCTGCAGGAAAGAAGATAAAAAAAAGGTCAAAAAGCTGAAATCTCCTCTCGGGGTGAAATCCTTAGAAACACTTTTAGAAAAGGCTCAGTCATTTCCTAAAGCAGCTGGACTTTCTACACATTCTCATAATAAAAATTCAGACCATTTTCTGCAGCAGATGCTGATACTTGTGTTTTTGCAGTTTTTGGACAACACAGTACAGGGGAATAAGCTCAGTGAGGCTGTGGATTTACAGACATTGTTGGGTTAGATTTTTACAGGGATTTGTTCATTATACGCATTTAGAAGATCTTTGGACCCTGCAGTGCTACGCAGCCAAGCAGTGTTTGTGTGCACAGGTTTTTAAATATTTGACTCAACACATGGAGCGTTTTTAAAGCTAAAAAATTTAATTAAATTCAAAGCAAGAGTCGTACACAAAACCAACCATCTGTGTGTTTTTTCTTTTTTTTTTTTGGTAACTGACTCTTTCTTGATTCCCTTTATGATTTCTGGCTTGCATTTGACTGAAAAAGCTCCACTGCCATGAATTTGACATCACTGTTTTGCATCGCACAATTATCAGAAAAACTGATAAAAAGCTTGGTACTGTTTTTTTCAACTAGAACAGGTTCCCATCTCTGCAGAAAATTAGAAAGTATTCTAATCTGATGAGCTTCGGTTTATCCAAAGTCAGATTGTAGTAGCAGTAGGCTAAGCAGACTATTCCAGATGTCCTTTTCCCCAGTAACACTTTCCAGTTTGTGGGGGAACTTGGGCACCTCCTCTTGGAGGTTTTCCGAGCACGGCAAACTGGTAGGAGTGCTCCGGGTAGACCCACAACTCACTGGAGAGATTATATTTCTCATCTGGCCTGGGAATGCCTCAGCCCCAGATCACCAGAACTCGATCCTCTCAATGTAAAGGAACTGCAGCTCTACTCCAAAGGGGCTTCCACACAGGAAGTGATTCACTCAGTGCTTGTAGCTGATGGTTGGTCACTAGTGAACAGTCCAAGCTTCAGTTGTCTAGGTTACACTCTAACATATTCGACACCTCCTTCGTTCTCATTGGTGGTTGCTTCAATTACTTGCTTCGAAGTTGAGAAAAGTTTAACTCAGGACCTGCCCACTTCACATCTCCAGTATTTATTTTACCCATCGTCTCTTGAAGTCGCTGCTTGTCACTTCCTATGTGGACGCCCCTTGAACTCCTCACTTGATCTCTAAGACCCTTAGAGAACCCTGACACACTTCAGGGGCAACTAATTTCTGTTGCTTGTATCCGCAATCTCATCATTCCCGTCACTACTCAGACCTCACGATTGGTGAAACTGGGATTGTAGACTGACTGGTACTACAACAGTCCAGTACAACGCCTGTATTACTGTGGATGCACCAATTTGTCAGCCAACCTCACACTTTGAGTCCCTTGCTTGGGGCAACTACTTCACACTCTTCACACTCAGAAACAACAGAAACAACATCTGCAAGGGATGAAATTCGCTGCTACCCTCTGACATCCTGTCCAGGAATAAATATTTATATATTTATATCGTTATGGTCTCCCACCTCTACAGAAACTAAGAAATCATTCTAATGTGACAGGCTAATGTTGCTGACACTTAATATAAATGTTCTTCTACATCTTTTTCTGCCCAAGTAAATAAGCCAAACTTCTCAAATCCATCAGTTTATTTATTTACTGTTGAGATGATTAATCAATGTTAGCTTTTTGGGGGGGGTTTACCAGTTAAAACATATTAAAATTATTATTTTCAATAGCAAACAAATCTACAAATGTAAGTGTAAGGATTTCTTTTTGTTTTCTTTACTCAAAGGGATGGGAGGAAGTGAAACATGAAAATTACATAGAAGTTTTAGAAAGGTTCTGACCTTTGACCTCAATGACCAGACTTACAAGTAAGTAAAATTCTGCATCATTTCCTGTTTGAAGAGATTACAATATAAAGAACTGGGCTGTCATTGTACAGTACTGAAGTGTGCAACCTCAAATCACTGTTTCACTTATGATTCTGCTTAATTTTGACTTTATCACTAAAACACTGCAAAATCAATGTCCTGTGAGTCAGAAAAAATATTTCTGTTATCGTCTGAGTGCGATGACTTTTGGACTTGACGTCATTAAACACTGTTTACACTGTTTTTGTTTTAAGGAAGTGAAGCTAATTGTGCTTCTGCTGTAACTGTCAGCGGCTGTGATATACAGAAAATAAAACCGTTTGGTCCTAGCAGATTTGTCTGGTGATGTGGTTTCCCAGTCTCGTGACTTTCACGTTTCACACAAGTCATCTCTGCATTAGTTTCTTTAGTTCACAAAATGCACAAAATGCAACAATTTTCAGCTTTAACTGACTTTGAATTCACTAAAAAAATTAATCGATTAAAAGAACCAATCAGTGTGTTAAAGGGACAAAACGTCAGCACAATCACAGTCACATCATGTACTGTAAATGCCCCTGAAACCAAAATCCTCCACCATTTGCAGCTTTTCACATGTCAGAGAGCTATTACAGCTACACCACACTTGATGCTTAAAATCAGCATTAACCCTTGGATTCCCAGTAGTTCTGCAGCTAAACTGTTTCAGCATTTCCAGTTGTTCCAACTGTTTTGTGAATCCTTAATTAGCTTTTCATTTACTTGTTTTACTTTATAAAAGGTCAGCCAAAAAACAGAACATTGATCCATTCATACAGACAGGTATACAGGATATTTGCTGTCATTGAAACCTGAACTTTACACATTTTTATGCATTTTCCATATAAACCAGTCAGCACCAACATTAAAACCATTTACACTTGCTGCAATGCAACAGGTTCTGGTATTTATGTGGATGTTACTTTGACACAGACCACTCTTATTAAACATTATTCCAGCCAAATTACACCTCCCTAATGGCAATGGGTAAAACCTCCCTCAGTAGGATAATGTGCCCCACCACACTAAAAAAACTGCTCGAGGAACACAACAAAAGCACACCCATCCATATACATTAGGGTCCAGGTCACAGGGGCAGCAGTCTAAGCAGAGACGCCCACACATCCTTTCTTCCCAGCCACCCGCCTCTAGCTCTTCCGGGGGGACACTGAGGCATCCCCAAGCCAGCTGTGAGATGTAATATCTACGGCATGTCCTGGATCTGCCCCAGGGCCTCCTCCCAGTGAGACATGCCCAAAACATCTTAACTGGCTCCTTTCAATGTGAAGGAGCAGCAGCTCTACTCTGAGCCCCTGCAAACTCCGTAGACCTCCAATCCAAGTGAGCATCTGCTGGATGATACTGAACAATCCCAATCCACAAAGGCTCTGCTCCACAACCCCCAAAGATCTGCTACAAATGTCCCAAAGTCAGACACCAAAGGGCACCCCAGAGATCCCGTGTCCTGACAAGTCATAGCACATCACAATTAGTGATAGAAAGTAACTGAGCAAGCCCCTCAAAGAATGACACTCAGGTCTTGTTAGTTAATGGTTACTTGACAATTTATACACAAGAATCTGTGTGCTTCAAACATTTGGCTAGCAGCACGTTCCAAGAAAAGAAACAGCTTACAGTTGGGGACATGTGTCTTGTTCCAAATGTCTTTGAGCTGTTAGAATTTCCACTGCTTCAAACTTGTTAACTAACATGTTTTCATTTAAGTAAGTCTAGTAAGTAAGTAAGTAAGTGGTCAGGTTTATACAAAAAGTAACCTCCAGGGTGGAAATCAAAACCAATCAGGAAGTGTCAACAACTACAGTTCCTCTAAAAGCCACTGAGGCTGGCTCCATAGACTCACATGCTGAAACGGCCAACTTCACAGCATTAAAAAGCACGTTTACAGTCTGCTACAAAAAATGTTTTGGCGTGTGTGAATAATATCCCCCTGCAGTGGTAAAATTATCCACCTGGATATTGTAGATAGGGTTTGGCCGTTCTGACTAACAGGTGTCTCGACACAGGCAACTCCAGCTGATGGTTTCCTGCTAGGCATCACCTCTGCTAAGCGGAGTCACTGCACCGGCTCTCTGCACTGTGTCTGGTGCCTGTTGGTGCCTTTTGCAGCATTTTAAATGGATTATCTGACTAATAATATGTTCTTCTGTGTGGGATAGACAGCAGCTGATCGGAGTACCTCTTCTACTATAAGAGGAAGTGCATGTGCTGTTAATATCACATTATTTCTTGTAACCCATTACATGCAGCTGAAGCTGGAAGGCTACTTGGAAGCTGTCATCCCAGCTCACTCGAGCAATGGAAAGGTGTGTGTTGGTAAATTAACTTCACATGCTCAAATTGAAATGGAAACGAAAAAACAGAAACAGGCAATTTGTCTGAAATTCAAGCACTAAGTCAATAAATTTGTTTCTGCTTTTCTTTTGATGCCTTTACAATAAAGTATTAAATACTTTAAGTGTTATGATTATTATGTTTTTCTGTATTTTGCCACGTATATATATACTGTTACAATGGTGGATGCTCATATTAAACATTAAGAGAGAACGATGAGGACCTGCACCAAATCATGCAAAGCTACTCTAGCAGAATAAAAAAACATGGACATTTTCAGATAGTCTACACTTTAGTAATAACAACATAAATGCATGTAATAATACATGCGTTTGTAAGTAGTAAAATTTGTCCAAGAAGTATGTGTGAAGTAGTTTATTAAGTTTATATTGACATTTACAATTCTTTTCTTAAAACCATGAAAAGTTGTCATTATTATTTGAATCCACTGAGACAGGTTTTAGGTGGAGAATCACAAAAAAAAAAAAAAGACTTGGTAGTGTCTCAGACAGCTCAACACAGTAAGAAGAAAAGAGAGAGCAATGATTTACAACACGTCAAAATACTGGAATGGGTGTTTAAAGCCCTGATGTGCTGGGGAAAAAATTAAAATTGTTTCATTTTCCTGTTTCCTGTTAATGTGTCTGATGTGAAAAGGTTTTCTGTCACGTACAAACTCTTTACTGGAACAAACATTAAACTAACTGCTCTGCTGGTGAAGTGATGCCAGTATCACGTGGGGCATGAGGTTAACCCCCCCCAAAAAAAACAAACACATACATTCACCTGAGAGAGGCTGACGGGAGCTCAGGTCTGACTGGTTTCAGCGAGCAGAAACTGGAATGTACAGAGAACAAAACTGGAGTGTTAAAAAAAAAAAGACTTTGCACACAAAGAGCCAGAGGTGTGTGTGCGAGATAAAAGAGAGGGATGACTACCATCTTACTTACAAGGGCACCATCTACTTATTACTTTCATTATTAAATGATCAATTTTCTCAATAACATACCAAAAGGCTGTATTACAGCATGTGCGTTATAATACCCATATTACCCATACATGGATTACTGCAGGCCCTAAAGGCAGCAGGATTATTATTAAATCATTGGATTAAACAGAATTTAAAAACGTATTATGATTATTAAATTAGTTTGTAAATTAGAAGACTTAATCACACGTTGTAATGATATAGGTTAAAGGTCAATCATCAATCTCCTTAGGAAAAAAGGTGCTTGATTGTGGATTACATTCAACATTTTCCTAACGTACCTCCAAACAGGTGATACTGTTTGACGGTTCCTGTCAGCACCTGACAAGGAGTACAGTAAATGTTCAGGATGTTAGAAAGTATTTAAGGTTAACACAGAGACACCTGAACAGCCAGTCACCTTAAATCTCAGCTGTCTGAGAGCTGGACTTGAACAACTTGATCAATGACTTTTCTCCAAAAAAAAAAAAAGGGAGAAGGAAGTTTGTGCTTTAGGCTTTATTTAGATTAAAGTGTGTGTTTTACTCTGTAAGATGGATAAATTGTGCTATACTACTTAAGATGTCAAAAATAAGGAATATAAATTCAACATGCTGTTGTTGATGTTGCTGCCTTCAGTTGCTGTGTGACCAAACTCTCTGTGCTTGGTAAGGGTACACGAGTAGCTGGGGGGCCAGTGGCATGATAATCCATCCATGATACTACAAAGTACATCAGCCAAAGTTTTAGGTATGTTCCAGTACATAGTATGCCAAGTATCAGCTTGTCCTACAGTGGACAGTTACATTCTGCAGTATGCAAGCCAGAAAAGCAAGCGCTTAAAAGCATACTTTTCTTTATACTTCAACTTTTGCCTACAGACTGCAGCAGATACGTGAGCAACAAGGTGTAATGTTACAGCAGGGCAGTATGTGTATGCATACTGCATGCACAGGCACGGTGAAAGTAATAAGTATGCGATTTGATTAAAACACCGGGAGTTTTCTAAAAAGGCTGAAAATGAAGTCTTGAAGTTGTGCAAAACTCACAAACACTTTTGAGAAGCTTTAACAAGCCGATGTTAAAATTTGTATTAAACCAGTTAACAGTTTATCCTGCTTTTACACCTTTTCCAAATGTAGTTACACTTGACCAAAGTTGAACAAAATAACCCCGGTATTTGACTGGATACAGACACAGACGATGTATCACATTAAATCTATTCTGGAGTCAGAAAGGAGGATTATCCAGAATATCCTAACCATCTAGCAGCTTGTCAATCAAAAGACTCTACCCTCAGTCATATCCACCGCTCACTCATCACATCCGCTTTCAAACCCCAAGATGGCAATGGCCATAAAGTTTATTAGCCTTTTTAAAAAATGTATTTCCCTTTATAAGACAGAAATAGAAATCTTGGCAATTATATTCACTCCCCCTGAAAAACGGGCCATTGCTCTCAGAGGTCGAGTCAGCTGACTCAGTCGCCTCAGATCGGTGCAACAGTGACCAGGGGGGTTAAGGTGTGGTATCAAGGTGTTTCTCCTGCTCAGCCCACAACTGTTGAACTTCACATGTCACGTGTCTTTGGCACTTGTGTGCAGCATCTTTTAATAATTACTTAACTTAAAATATTAGCATCTGTTATCTGACTTTTCATCCTTTGTAAGGCTGTCTGTGAGAGGACATCTGATCAGACTGAAGGCAAATGTGATGGCGCCTTTATCTGAGGAAATATGTGGCCTGCCGCCAGTGGCTGGGGCTCTACATGCTCGCTCTCATTGTTGTTAGATTGGATAGAGAAAACTGCAGCAGGACAAGTGAACATTAATGATCTTAACATTTCGATCGGAGTATTTCAATTCCTTCCAGGTTACAAAAAAACCTTAGCTGGCCACTGTTCACAGGATTTTTGTGGATTAATAGATTTCACTGAAACATTAGAGAAAGAGTTCCTCCAGCATAATGATCCATCTGCAGATGAGTCAGGGAGTCAGACAGAAGCAGCTCATTAAATCCTGTGCTTGTTTAAGACCAAAGCATATCTGTGGATATTATCATGATGGATGGATCATGATACCAAGGCTTGACCGAATGACTCATTCCTCATTAAAATACTTCAGGTGTTATATTTTAAAAATATTTTATGCAAGTGAAACTGCTTGTGGTGCCGTCTTAACCAGGACTCCCTGGAAGACGAGATCTATGTTAATGGGAAAATAAAACAGCCAGTTAAATAAAGTGGCCCTCGAGATATAGTAGTTAGTTTTTGGTCCCACAGAGGGAAGAGGAATACCTCAATGTTACGATGAGGCCGAGGGGAAACCCCGATGCAACGTGAAACGCATGAGACCTCCTTATCTCACCTCCAAGAACCACCAGGAACAGAATTTTTAGCCCGTTTACAGGTTTATTTATCGCTTATCTTCTGGATGGGCTAGTGGCAAAAACAACAAACAAAAAGCCTAAAAATTAAGAGACTATCCCACTTCAGTCATGGAGACAAAGATAAAAGGCAAAAACCAGCATCAAAATTATATGAAAGAAGCTCATGCAGAACACCTGTGCACAACGTGGTTACTCATCACTCCTATCAAGAGGTGATGTCAATTTATTCTGCCGCGGCCAACACACAATCCATCAGTTTCTACATGATGTTACTGCAGAACCACGCTGGTTCGTCTGTCTTACTTTTCAGTTCGCTCGTTTATGTCTTCCTGTCACAGAGAAAAAGAACCACCGTCTTCTGTCTGCAGCCCCGGCTTATGGTGGATGGTGCCCCAACATCTCAAAAAACAACAGTTAACTGGTGTTGTACATTAACAAAATATGAATAAGTAGTTTAACCGACTAATACTTTGGATCCCAACTAGTGAAGGCGGCAGACTTCAAAGAAGTATAACAGGAATGACTACTCGGCCATGGCGTCATGCTCGAGTATGATCAAGGTCTTAAACATCTAGTTGACTAGTCACACACATCTGTAGCTGGCTGCTCTACTATCTAATCAAATAGTAAATTAACTGCCAGGCACATCCATACCTTAGGACAACAGACAGCCATTGACATCAGTATATTTATGACAGGTCATAAATGACACGGGCTGCCTGGTTGTTACAGAAAACCAGGATTATTTTTGGATAAAGGAGAGCTGTGGATCAAAACTGGGGCTCTCGTGTACAAATACTCACTTTTACCTTTCGTTGTTTTGCTTTTTGTAGCTCTATAACAACCAGGGATGTCATACATTTGGGCCAGAACCAGCCTGCCAGTGGGTGCAGGCCAGTGTTCCAGCTCAGTTGGTTTTCATGCTATCTGGTGATGTTTGTCAACATTTTAGCCTGTGATAATGAACTCCAGATGTTTCTAGTTGTCTATGAAAATTCTGGCACCAAAAACTGAAGTTAAAAATATCAAAACTTAAAAACACGTATGTTTAGTTGTGACTATAACCTTACTTTTAGACTATATAAATCATTAGCAAAGCACCTGCCAGCTTAATGTGGAAGCTGCCCTACATGGTGAGAGTCATGCACTAACCTGTGCTGACAAATAAAGAAACTATTCAACGTCATTTTTCTACAGATTATCACTGACTGAATTCAATCAGACTAGTCGTGAAGTCTTTTCTTCTTTCAAACACATACAGGACAATAAATGTCTCTTTAAGCAGCGGTTGAAGAACTCAGAGACGTCCAGCAGGCTGACTGAGAGTGAGTGAATGACACAGACCAAACCATAACCAAAGGCATAACCACGATGCATTGTTACTCACAATGCATCGTGTCTATCAGGTGAAAATTTGTAGGCTAGTTTACACCAAAATATCAATTACCAATAATAGTTTTCATAAGGTTTGATACACTTGCACTGCGGCTCCAAGTCCATAAGACACATCTGTAAGTGCTCTAAATTTATCAGTGCACATGTGTTTCATGTTTACACTCAACAGAGTGAGACGTGTTGATTAGATCATTCTGTTATTTCCTGAGATAAAAAACTGCACCTACTTGCAGCCTGTTGAAACAAATTACACCACTGTGGCTCCCTGATAAACCTTTGACCTGTTTCCATTCTCAGACTGGTATTCTGCTCATCACAACAACACTGTCTCCGGAGCAGGTTAGATAAACTCGAGTGCCTGATCGATGGCGTCATGGGGAAAGCGTCCACTTGTGATTTATGCCACAGAAATGCAAAGCCTACGTCTGAGTCCAGAGGTCTGCACTACGAAGCAGGATTTGGCCTTATCCAGGTAACGTCAGGGTTAACCCTGGGTTTTCTGTACTACGAAGGCAGTTCACTTCTTACTTAAGCTGTACACCTAACCTGCTGTGGCGCAGGTTATGTTTGAGAGAAAAGATCAATATCTCTGATTGGTCAGATGCTGCCAACACCACCCCTTTCATGTGAGCATACTCGTAGTTAGATTGATAAACCCTGGGCTGACTTATCAAGCTGATAACCAGCTCTGTGTGACTGGTCTGATTGATGATGTCAGGGTAAGTCAATCTAGACAACAAAAAGACACCCTGGGTATGCTGAACTTGCTCTGTAGTACAGGGCCCAGTAATGGGATTGTTATTCTATGATACTATTACTGGGAAATGTGTAAAATGTGTAACACAGAGAGTGTAAGATGTAAACACCTATCATCAGTTTACATGATCACCAGTTAAACTGGAACACCGGCCCACTGCATTACTTTGCAGAATGCAGAAACTGAAAAGGAGGGAATATATTTTGGAGTTTGAACGACTTTAGATGAAAAGGGGAGAATATGAAAGTATTTTTCAATAGATTACTAGGCAGTAGTTTTAGTGATCCGGTCCACTTAAGGTCAGATTAGTCTATATGTTGCCCACGAACCAAAATGACTTTCACACCCATGATCTAAACTCATGTCAGGCTCTCAAGGCCTGATTTAACATCAGTACAAATCGGAGCTGAAACGGGTCTAAAAGGCTGTCTCTTCTGTGCCAACCCTCCTCCACAGCTCTGAGACCATGAAGCCATTATCAGCCCAGATGCTGCTGCTGCTGATGACACCCCGGATGAGGATTCACCTGCGCCTCTTTGGCAACTTAAAATTCATGATCAAAGACCGAAAGCGTACCATAAACACCCGCCTGAGGAGGCGGAAATGAAACCAACAAAAACAACAACAACAAACACCGCGCAGGGTTCCTTTGCATATGAGTCGTTTAGCCAGGTGTGCTAGAAAATAACGAACAGAAGGAGATGAAATAAAAGGAGACAAACGATCACGGTGCAGTTGTACGATGCCTTAATAAACCCGAGGTGTTCGTCTGACAGCTAGCTAGCTATTTTGTTAGCTTAAAGTCGTTTATTAAACCCGGTTTTAAAGTCGCTCTCCTGCTTCTTACCTCTAAAACTCGCTCCTTCAGGCGTTTTATTAATCTGCTCTCCTCCGGAGGACTTCAGTGGGCCAATATCAGTGGAGCGGAAGGCTCATCTGTTTCCTCCTCGTCTGACAGGATGGAGGTAGCTGTAAAGCAAAACGCCGCGAAGGACTCTGGGAGATGTAGTCTGCAGCTGGACCAAGAGCAGATAGTGGGCAGAGTGGTCCCCCTGGCGGCCAGTTCGGTGATCAACTGCATACACACAAAGTGCTTTCCAAAGTTTTCTTTTAATTATTATTTATTATAATTATTATTTGGCTTTAAACTTTTGATTTCAGATCACTTCAGTTACAGTTAATTTACAGAGTGGCTTTGTTTTTCACTTTAGTTTTAATTGTTTGAAAATATCCAGTTTTAGTTTAGTTTTCATTATTTTTAGTATTTTTTATTAGCTTTTATTTTCATTTTTATTTATTTATTTATTTTTGTTTATTTGTTTAATGTTAAAAAATGCTCATTTTTGGTCTACGTGTTACAATATGGATGGTATTTGCAATGGGCAAAATTTAAGAAGTTCAGAACAGTATAATAATACGATAGAACAATATAAACGTTTGACTCACAGTTTTGTAGCAGTTCCAAAGCCTCCTCATGCTGGGTCCTGGTTCAGCATACCTTGGATAGCTTTTCCTTATCTGGCTTAACTTATCCTGACATCATTAATCAGGCTAAGAGGTCACACAGGTGGTTATCAACTCCAAAAGTCAACCCAGGCTTTATTGATCTCACTACGAGCATGTTCACATGAAACAGATGGCGTTAGCAGCAATTGACCAATCACAAACATGGCAGGAGAGCAGCTGTTTTACAAAGGAAGATAAAACTATAACTTTAGGAAAATACAAAGAGGTTAAACACATAATACAGGCTGCAGGTAACACAGCTGCTGCAGACAAATCAGCAGGGTGAGTGTGCACGAGAGAGGAAAAGCACTTCACAACACTAAAGTATGTTCAGGTCCAGCACCTTGGAGTCCAGTCTTCTTCAGCTCCTCCGCTAAAACTGCTAACATGGTGTTTTTCACCAGAACGGGTCTCAGTGTGAAGGTCTGTTTACTGAGCCTAGACCCAAACAATTCAGCCGCTTCCTTTAGCAGATCCAAATCTCATACTAAGCCATTTAACTCTGGCTGAGTGAATAACTGGGGGACAGATGAGCTACTAGAAGATGGATCTTCAAAGTTCTCATCACTAGAATGTGTAAAACATCATTAGACTCTT
>VUQI01047383.1:0-12165 GCA_015106735.1 Paratilapia polleni | reverse complement strand
GCTCCACCCCGGCCCTTACACACTACCCTGGCACACGACTGACAACAGGTGAGACAGCATATAAACAAACTGTGTATGACTGTTATATCCCATTCTCACTAATGCCACTTTTCATTCAGTGGTGGAACTTTGGTTCCCAGCTCCTGTAAAGGTCTGTTTGTGTGTTAAGGGACTTTTCTATATTTGAGTACAATTACATGATTATATCACTACGGGCAAACAGTGAATTGCTGCCATAATCAAATTAATTATCTTAATGAATAGATTAAATGTTTAATCTAAAAATACATTTGCAGGCCAAAGTAAAGTCTGCAGTCCTTGTTTTGTCTGATAGAAGCCAAAGATGTTTGCAGTTATATAAAGTAGTAAAACATGATGGTATGCCATTTTCAATTATATAATTCTTTCAGTTGGGGAGCTGAAATTGCTTGAAAGTTAATTTGAACAATAAATCACTAGGTTTATTATACATTTACATACCTTTCTAAGGGTACCACATTACTTAAGGTCAAGGTAGACATTCATCATACTGACTGATATTGTTGGTAACAACATTTGGCATTGGACCACATTACTCTTTATTACAGAAGGTCTATATGATATGAGAATTTGGCTAATGATGTCAGGGTTTCCAGCAGTGTACAAGCCTAGTGGTCCGCTGGGAGTAAGTTGACCCCCACAGGGCATAAGCGTTGGGGGAGTTACATATTTTTAAGATGGTTTTTAGACATAAGCTACAGGATGAAACGTGACCTTTCATGCTCATCTCCAGCTCCATATTTTTTATTACTGGATTCTGTGTTGGACTTTATCTTGTATCGAGCCTTGGTGCAGCCCCTCAGTTCATCCTCTGTATGAAATAAGCCATTTTAGCTCCTCTCCCTTTCAGTTAACTTTTTTCTACTTGGCTGTCCCTCATAAACAAAAGGTTTAAAGCAAGTGGGAGGGGCTTCTGTGCTTTGACATGATACAGAGCCAAGAATAGAGAAAACTGCCTGAAACTGAGCATGTAGAGCAGTATTTGGCCTGAGCTTTTGTATCAGGCTATGTATATATGTGTGCAGCAACTCTTTTCTTAAAAAGGTTATTGGCTGTTTGTAGGCGGAGAGTGTTGCACCAAAGACGTGATTGCTTTGATCGCTACCGTTTCTGGTTTGCGTCACACTCTTCACAGTTTCATAACCGCTTGGCAAGTAGTTGGCGAGTGTTTGCAGACAAGTCTGTGTCTTCCATGCAAACTACAGGCAACAGCAAAGAACCTCCCACAACCACTGGCTAACTGGTTGGGGAATACACATTTTTCCCTAGTGATCAGCGGTTACTGACTGGTCTCGAGGCCCGCGTGACTGGGGCTTAGCAATTGATTTCACAGTGACTGCCAACAACCTCCAGCAACTGCTCTCAAGTAGTCAGGGGGATAATCATTTTTCCCTATCGACCAGTGGTTTCCAGGCGGTTGCCAACCAGTCTCTAGGCCTCTGTGACTGAGACCTTAAGTTGTTTATAATATCACATGCTCTGTTTGTAGTAAGCTTTTAGTTGTGGGGAGCTTTGGGCAGTTTTGGATAAACAAAATAACAGAAATCCACCTAACAGATCTCAGATTTTAAGGTTCTCTGGATTATAAGTCAAAAGTGTATGTCCACACTTTTGACTGGTACTGTAGGTGTGAGGAAGAGTAATCATAAGCTGGGGAATGTAAGCTGAGCATCCTCTTCTGACTTTCAGGCAATCAGGTTGTGCAGCTTTAACAAAACGTCATATTTCTATATTAGTCATGCACTACGATCCCATGACTCTATATAAGATATTAACTGCAAGTCACTGCCTGGGATTTTTTGGTCCCTGTCACTCTTGACTGTGCCCCTAAAGACAACAATCGCCAGGAAACAGGTGACATCACTGTTTTAATGTCAACACAGCCCACGCAGGAAGCTCGTTGGTCTATTTTTGGCTTCTATTCAAACATTCCAAAGCGATTACCAATCAGATCTCTCTGGTGACCGGCTCTTTGTTCTACCGTCTGTGGGGAACAAGTGGATGTTTTCTGCTGCGGTGGCAAATCCATTCTGAGTTTTAAACAGTGAAACTGATGGAACAACAAATTCAGATGTATTTAGTTTTGTTATTTCACCTGCTTTGTGGTTCTACAGTTAATGTCATTGTGATTAGTAGCGATCACTTTCCAGTTCAAATCAGGTGGTTTTAAGATCCACGAAAGATGTAGAAGATCTCTGCTTTGAAATGACACTATGAGTTCAGCGTGAGCCCGATTTTGGGGTGGTACACATCGATTTTAGTATTTACACTCAGCTCCGAAAGTGAAAAGTGCATATAAGTTGTAGCCTTTGATTTTGGGAAGTTGCTGCTCTTCTGTGTTGAAAGTAAGACCGTGTAACTTTTGTTGAACACAATCGGCTTGTTAAATGATCACGTTGCCACTTTTAACTCGGTGCTTGTTTGTTTCTGGAAACTGAAAAATAGTTGGACGTGGAAATGATAATAATGACGTCAGTCTTAACAAGTGGATAGTAATAAATGCAACAGCATAACGTAACAGTAGCAGAAAAGAAAAGAAGCCATTAAGTCAACAAGTCTGTTAGCAAACATTAGCCAACTAAATGTAATTATGCTTCCAACCCAGTATTAATTTAATTATCGGCCACTTTAACAGTTAATCAAGTTATTGCTCAGTCTGTAGATTGTTTCCTAAATCCTGAAGTGACTTTTTTATTAGTTTCTTTGACCAGTATCACTAATAAATATTTAGTTTACAATCACTTTGGACAAAGAAAAGATGCAAATTCTCAAAAAATAAAGCAGCTGGAGTTAGATGGTGTGTAACTTCTAGAAAACCACTGTTATTAATGACATCCGCGGCCGTTAAGTGAACTGCAGTTAGCATCCTGTTGCTCAAATCTGGGCCCAGCTTGTGCTTGAAATCCATGTGGGAGCCAGAGCAGTGATGATATGTAAACAAGACTGTCCCTGCACTATTACTCTGCACTATTGTATGTACTGTAGGTCATGTGTCCAGTACAGGGGTGGTCAGCATTTTTTTTCCCCCTGAGGGCCATACTGACATAGATAAAGTAAGCAAAGGGCCACACATTGAGCAGTTGAATTAAAACATGACAAACATAGTGCTGAATTATGTTAAACTCACTAAATTTGATACCCATAACATGTTATTTTACAGCAGGCTATTAGCCAGCCCAGAAGGCCGGAGTCCCTTTTCTTTTAAAAAAAAAAAAAGTAAGTTTGATGGACTCCAAGCAGACTGTTTTACAATCATTAAAACTGAATATTTAAAGTAAGACTACATGCCCACATCAATAAAACAACTACAGAACTAATAATTATAAACAGATACACAGTAATATTCAGGAATATGAATTAATTAAAATCATTTTCTGTTCTTTTATGACTTGTGAATGTTTTAAACTGTTGTAACTTCAAATAAAACAAAAGATTAGGCAATTATTTACTATATCTGTTACTATGCATAATAGTTGTAGCTTGATGTTGAAATATGCAGCATAGAGGACAGTTGTTTATCCATCATTTGGGATCTGTACGGTGTTGTAGCTCATGACAGAAAAGGTTTGTCAGTACACACACAATAACACACAGCAGTTCACACTCATTACAGTCATTTCCCTCCAGATTCATTAGCATAAAGCTGCCTTTTGTTGAGTTTCTGGCCCCCTGACCGTATTGTGCCCATGTGTGGCCTATGACTGAGAGACCTGCGTATATATACTGTACACATGAGTATCAGAGTATATACAATGATACTGAGTATCAGTATCAGTGTGTGTACATGCAACACAACAGGGTCAAATAATTGAATCGCCTAGTCAGGTTGAATAAGACTCTTTGTATTAGACCATGATCTCACCGAGCTACACTGTAATCCTTCAAAGAGAACGAGGAAGTCCCCTCCGTCTGTGTATTGACTCACAGTAAAAATAACCTTTATGTCTTTGTTTGTCAGCTGTTCTCCTTTTGATAACAATCAGTGGTATAATGTGCCACTGTTAGATTTAATAGTCTCACGTGGATTAGATAGCTGTGTGTGTGGGGGTTTCTGATTCCCACAGTTTCTCCTGCCTGATCTCATCACACGCACACAGTCGGATGAGGAGGCAGCTCCCGGCATAACTCCGGACAATGTCGTGTGACTCCCAGAACATGTGGACAAAGAGAGGAAAACGTTCAGTAAGCTGTGTTTATGTGAAGGACAGGGACATTTTGTACAGTCTGTGTGTGTGTGTGTGTGTGTGTGTGTGTGTGTGTGTGTGTGTGTGTGTGTTAATTCTACAGTAAGCATGCATGTGTCTTTGTTTAAGCAATAAGTAAAATATGAATTTGAGGAAAAAGTCTTCCAGTTGTAGTCATCTCACATCACGTGTTTGTGTATTTGTGCTGGAGTATCTTTGTCAAACTTCACGCTCACATGTTCCACATTGCCTCTGATTGGGCAGCAGTGACTGTCATTTCCTGTCCAGCTCCTGTCTCATTTCCTCTCTTCCTCTCTCTGTCACCCAGGTCAAATCTATACAGAAGCCTCTCCTCTCTTATTCATCGCTCACTTCCTTCAAAGACTGTTTTCTCATGCAGATAATGAACCTTTCTTTTCCCCATCCTGCTAGCCAGAGTCTTTCACTGTTTTACAGCAGTGATGTCTTGTTAAGGGACCATTCCACTGTTTCTACAGGTTTGATGTACAGTTAAGAGATTTATGTATATATATTGTATCACTCCTGGGTCTCCATTTATTTCAGCATAGTTTCAAACTCGTGAGACGGCTGAACATGCCTGAACATGTCTGGATGGACCTGCTAGGACACCTCTGCTGCCCCCTGGGAGCTTTATTACATGCTGGGATATAAATTCTGTTATTATTTTCTTTGCATTGAAGAGTCTCTGATAATATGAGTTTAAAAAAAAGAAAAGTTTAGGTTTGCAGGGGTGTCAAACATGTGGCCAAAGGGTCCCATTCGGCCCCCTGGATGGCTTTGCAAAGGGTGAAAATTGCAGTAAAATTATGAATTACTCCAGTATTTCAATAAAATGCATAGTTCAGAGGAGTGGAAATGTATGGAAAGTTAAAAGTATTTTTAGATCTAGAAAAGTTATTTAAATCATAAAGATGTAAAAATCCTGCGGTTGCTTTTTAGTTACAAAAACGCCACATGAATGTTTTGGACCTTTACACCGATGTGCATGTAATGACAGACTGAATGAATGTGGAAAAACTGAGACACATTGTTCAAATGGTACTTGTTTATGTCGGCGCATCACAGGCGAGTCACCTGTCCGTCTACTTTTAAGATTAGGCTTAAAACTTTCCTTTTTGATAGAGCTTATAGTTAGGGCTGGATCAGATGACCCTAAACCATCCCTTAGTTAAGCTGCAATAGGCCTAGGCTGCTGGGGGCTTCCCATGATGCACTGAGCGTTTTTTCTCCGCTCACTTCCTTTCACTCTCCATGTGTTTATACACCACTTGCATTTAATCATTAGCTATTATTAAATTCTGTCTCTCTCCCATAGTGTGCCTTTTTGTCCTGTCTCCCTCCGCTCTCTTCTGTTTCCCCTCACCCCCAACCGGTCGCGGCGAGCTGAGCCTGGTTCTGTTGGAGGTTTCTTCCTGTTAAAAGGGAGTTTTTCCTTCCCACTGTCACCAAGTGCTTGCTCATAGGGGGTCGTCTGACTTTTGGGTTTTTTTGTCTAATATTGTAGGATCTTTACCCTACAGTATAAATCGCCGTGAGGCGACTGTTATTCTGATTTGACGCTACATAAATAAAATTGAATTGAATTAATACAATTTAAAGGGATAAGCTATATGAGCTATATTGCTGTCATGGTGAGGGAAGTTATCTATAAAGATCAAAACCACTTTTGGACTAGGCTGTAAACATGTTTATTTCTGCTGTAACATTTTAACATGGTAGAGGAATTGCAGTTTTTGGCGCTTCCAGGTTTGCTTTCTTTTTCAGACCCGGAGTTTGCTGTTGCAGTTTTCTGTTCGTTTCCATCAGTGTTGCATAGATGTGGCTCCACAGTGTAGTGGTTTATGCATGTGGCTAGCATGCGAAAGATACCCATTTCCATACTGGGAGTAGACACGCAGAGGGTTGCGTCAGGAGCGGCAGCTCCACCTGCTGTGGCAACCCCTTGTGAATAAGGGAGCAGCTAAAAGAAGCTTATGTTGCATTAATGTTAATTGGAGTTAAAAAATTATTATTAATTAAGTCTTCACTTTATTACCCCATGACAGTCATATAATGGACCAAAACAAATTCCTCTTGATGTTTCATAACAGTTTTAAGAGCGGGCTGATATAATTCTGATATTACACAGTAATACTGGAAAACAGTGGCTGCCAAACAAATACATCAGTTGTTTTTAAATACAGCAACATTGCTTGTATAGTGTAAAGCTTGCATGATTTCTGTTAAGAGACTTCACGTATGGAAAGAAAAATGACCTGTACAAATACTGCTTACCGCCAAAAGATTAGAATACATGGGCATAAAATTGTATTTTGATAAGAGTGAGTTGAGGTTGACTATTTTATGACTGGAACAAAACCCATCAGTTTTTACATTTCTGCAGCAGGAATTTTAAACCATAAATACCAGAGAAACAGCCTGGAGATAGTCTGCTGGTTGTCTTCCCCGTACTGGTTCGAGATCAAAGCCTTTCAGAAATTTCTCTCTCCTATAACCCCTCCTCTGTCTCCTTGGCAACTTTCCCCATTGTTTGAATAAGACACCAAAGAAATAACAAAGGGTGAGTGACCACTCTCTCCTCTTTACAGGAAAAAGAAATACCACAATAAAATGCCTGCAGATTTTTGTTGGAGCCTTTATGGGCTGGATTTGAATCAATCACAGGAACACTGGATGCCCTCAAGCCCCCTGATAGCCAATATGTGTGAAGTGTATTTTTCTATCCCCGTTTCCCTAAGCTCTCTATTTGCTCCCGGTTATTCTGTCTCATGTGGTTTTCTCCAAGAAGTCGAGATGGTTGGGTATTCTTTTGTTCTTTCTGCCTGTGTCATGTTAGGGGTCATTTTCTGGCCTAATAAACAGTTTAAACTACAAGGGGGCAGAGAGATTGAGAGGATGATGTGTAACAAAGGTCACAGGTCAGATTCTCTGTGGTTGAGTGGCGGGTAGTTCAGTCCATTGAGCAACATTTGATATACAGTATATATGACATTTATTGCATGTCTCTCTGCCCTAGAAGGGATCCCTCATCTGTTTCTCATCTACGTTTTTTTTTCTTTGCTTTTTATTCAGCTGAAGAGTATTTGGGGAAGTCTTTTCTTATCTAAATCAAGTGTGATGAGATAGATTATATTGTACAGACTGTAATCCCTTCTCTGGTTTTGGCTATATGAATAAAGTGGTTATTTTTTTAGGATTGGTTATTAGAAAGTAAAACACTTTAGCCCTCATGTCATGTAATCTGTTCAAAGCTGAACTATAAATGATCATTTTGTATACTTGTGTACGTTTCAGAAAGCGGTTTTCGTTTTGTGCGTTTGATGTCAAGGAGATGGGACAGGAGCAATCCAAAATCGGAAGAAAGGAATGAAAGAGCAAGACCAAAGAGGATGAGAGGAATCAGCGAATGACTTTTTGACTGTAGGCAGTGGGAGTTGATGAGGAGGAAATCCCTCTCCGCCTAAAGAGGCTTCCTCTGAGGGGCTTTAAAAACACATGGGCTGCCGTGAATCTTCGGCTCTGCACTGATAGAAAACAGATCCCCCAGCTGTTCAGTGGAAATGTTCTATGTTCGGGGGGGTAATCGCAACTTGCAGATTGAAAATTGAAGATGACTTAATGTATGTAGCTTTTAAAGGCATTAACTATTTTGTCAGTCAAGAAGTACCATCGTGCTGTTTAAGAAACCACATGAATTTGCTTAGGGCACATTAAAACAATACTTTGATTTTGATGAAACTGAATACTTTCCTAAGCTTTTCCCTACATTTGTTACAGTTCAGCTCCCTAACAAAAAGTCAGTTGTATGAATAGTTCTTAACCCTTAACTTCTTAAAATAAACAAGGTAAGGGGCAACCCATCTAGGGTTAGGGTTAATGAAAGCTTATAATATATTTTGGAATTACAGTTTTTTCTAAAAGCTTTTCCTTTTGGGTTTTCCAATCTTGCAAAAATTCTATAAACAGGAGCGGATGTTATCCTCACCCAAACCTTAGATGGGTCACCAATAACCTGGTCTATGTGAAGAGGTTAATCATCAATAACGACAAGTAGACTAACCCCTAATCCATAATGCTGTGCTATCAGACGATGTGATTCCTGGCTTCCTGGAAACTTGCTCCACTAAGTCTTGGCAGTTGGAGAGCAAAGGGATTATCAAAGAATAATTGAACAAAATTGACTAGTGTTTCTACTTGAAATATCCATCCCAATTAGGGGTAAACCTCTGGAGTCTTTACTGGTGATGACCCCAGCCCTAGTTTGAACCCTAACCCTAAACCTGTGGCCCTGTCCACATGTACACAGGTATTTTGGTAAATTTAGTTTTTTTTTTTTTCTTTTATTCTGGCCTTTCATCCACACGTAAACAACATTTTAGATCACTGGAAATTGAACTTTTGAAAACCTCCTTCCAGGGTGAAGATTTTCAGAAACTCAGTTTCATGTGGACGACAAAAATGGAGGTTTTGTCTTGCAGCGTCAAAGGTGTGCACCTGTATTTCCTTTTTTGATGTCGGACTTTGTGCCGTGTTATTACTTGTGGGCTTTTGATTGGCCAACATTTCTATATGGTTAGGGTTATATTGCCACCTGTTGTTTTGGCATGCTCTTGACAGCGCTCGAGACATCCTCGTTTTAAAAAATATGCATATACGTGTGGACATGTTTTGAAGAAAAGCAAATGGGGCTTTCTTGGAAAAAATGTAAATAGTTTTTGATGTTCCCATAGATCAAGTTGGCATGAGTTTGCTTATTTTGTCTGTAAAATAACCCCAAGCAGTACTCGATCTCTGTTTTTGAAACACTTCAGTTGACCCTCTGTATCTCCATCTCTCTCTGCAGTGACTTATCCATGCAGTGGGGTCAGCTGTCCAGACCTTACTCATCCACTGACCGAAGCAGTTCCCTGGGCTCCATGGAGAGTTTGGACACACCTACACCCACCACACAGCCATACTCTGACTCCCATAATTCACCCGTTGACTCCACACTCTTCAACAACAAGAGAGACTCTGCCTACAGCTCCTTCTCTGCCAGCTCAAACACATCTGACTACGCGACAGTGCCTCTAAGGCCCAGTGAAGCCGGCTCTATGGATAACCTCTTGTCTTGTCAAGGTTACCCTGTTAGCGATACCTCAACCCTGTGTGGGTCCCCTGGTGAGGGCCCAGATGAGGCACAGCTGATTGCACAAAAATCCAGATCACTGACCAGGCCAAGACCGAGGCCTGTCGAGGTAAAAGAGAGGCCCTCATCCTGCTGCTATGAGCAGGAACGGAGGGGTGGAGACTTTGAGATTATAAAAAATGGAGAAAGAGGAATGCAAAGAAAGAGGAACCCTCCTCAGCCTCCAACCAGGAAGGATAGTTTTAGGGCAACCCGGAGTCACCCTAATGCCGCCAGCACACGTTGTGCTTCTGCTCCTATTGAAAATTCTGGTGTTTCTTCTTATGATGAAGACAGTAAGTCTTTTCTTAATGCTGAATCAGGAATTCATAATGGCTTCCCTGCACCTGAAGAAGGTGGCCAAAGTGGGAATTTCGAGAAGGATACTTTTAATTCGCACTGTATCCAAAGACAGACTGAAGACATTCGACATATCAAATGTGATACTAGTGCTCATAAAGACTGCAAATCAGAGACCACATCAGATCACCTCTCTGACCCAAGCACAACCTCCTTAGTCCCCAACCCCCCCTCTGATTCTGACTCCTTACCTACAGAAATCTCCATGGAGGTTCCAGAGCAATCCCATATCTCCCACCCCCAGACCAAGCACTCCTCCACTGTGCTGCACCGGCACAGTGCCCCAGAGAAGCTCCTCGCTACACAACTTCAGTTAATGAAGTTCAGCAGCGACAGCTCTTCTGTGGAGACTTGTGATCCATCGAACCCTTCTGACCCCTCATTGTCCCCTTGCAGCACCCAGTGGTCCCCTTTACCACTACAGCCCACGAGAGAAGACCAGAAAGAGTCTCAAAACCACCTTCACGCCACCTCAAACAAATGGGGAGGCAGCCGGTGCTCGACCCCAGGATCTGTGTTCTTGGAAGGGGATGGTGACGATGGAGATTCAAGAGAGAGGCTGGATGTAAATGGCGGGTCTCTCTCACCAGTTCAGCATCACATCCCTTGGGGTCGCTCTGTGAGCGTACCGGGTGAACGCACAGGATCATCAGCACAGGAAAAACTGAGCTCTCATCAAATACTGGAGCGGGATTTTGAGCCTCTTAGTGCTGCTGCCAGTATGGATACCTTGCTGGAGGAGCAAAGAGCAGTGGACAGGGGAACAAGTGAAGGGAAAAAAGAGGAAGTCGTAGAAGTTGAGGCAGTCATGAAGAAGTCAAACTTCTCTAGGAACCATCGAAGGAACCGTCGTCGCAGTGAGAGATTTGCCACCAACCTCCGCAATGAGATTCAGAGGAAAAAGGCCCAGCTTCAGCGCAGTCGTGGCCCAGGAGGGTTGCTCTGTAGTGGAGAAACTGTCCAGGAGGAGGGTCCAGACCTCAATGAGGAGGGGGGAGATGCAGAACTGCTTGCTCAGGAAAAAGGTGCCACGGTTGGATTTGCCTCACCTTCTATTCCCCAAGATTCCCAGACCTCAGCACCAGTCAAGACATCAAACACCTCAAGTGAATCAGACTATGATGTCTTGCAGACTCAGTCTCCATTCGTAACATACCCTCAGAACGACAACCTGTCCAGGTCTGTCCAGATTCTGGACCCAGGTGTGCCCAGTTTTGGTGTTGGCATCCGAGTTGTAGAGGAACCAGCTCCTGCTGGCAAGGCCCGCCGTTGGCGTTGGACCCCTGAGCATAAACTCCAGCCAGAACCTGATCGTGACCAACAGTGCAGAGTCTTGGGCGAGAGAGTTTTAGGGGTCACAGGGTCTCGTCATGGAGTTTGTGCCTTCACCTCCTCATCAACTTCCACATACAGTCGCTCCTCTTCATGTTCTCGAACAGAGGAGTCAGATATCCTTCCATTTGCGGATAGAATGAAGTTTTTTGAGGAAACAAGCAAGGGCATGTCTGCATCAAATGCCTTGGGGGTTATCCGGAGCACCAGAGGGGGAGAGCCCCAAAACCAAAGGAGATACTCCTACCAGGGGGGACATCAGGAAAGTTCCCTGCTTTCAAATACTGTGGAGGCCAGGAGGCAGTCTGTGAATAACAGCATGGAGAGGCAGAAAGAAAAGGAGAGGGAACAAGCGAGAGAAAGGGAGGAGAGGCAGAGGGAGCGAGAGGAGAGGCTAAGGGAAAGGGAGAGGCAGCAGGAGAAGGAAAGGCAGGAGAGGGAATTAGAAATGGAGAGGGCAAGGCTGAGGGAGATGGAGCGGGAGAGGGAAAGAGAGGAGAGGGTGAGACAGTGGGAAAGAGAAAGGGAGCTTGAGTTGGAAAGGGAAAAAGAAATGGAGAGAGCCAGAGAGAAGGAGCGACTCAAAATGCAAAGAGAGAAAGAGCTTGAGAGAGAAAGAGAGAAGGAAAGGGACGTAGATTGTCAGCTCACTTCTCATCAGGACTTTTATGGCACTTATGGCTTCAAAGTAAAGACTCAAGACTTCCAACAACACAAGGAGAACTTCCACAACTTCCAGCCCAAACCTCAGACATTCTCCCACAGCCAAACCCAGAATCAGGTCCCACGATCAGCATTTTATCCAGTCAGCACCTTTTCCAGGCCACTGGAGAACAAGCAACCTCTGCACCAGGGATGCATAGCACAGAGCTACATACCCACAGAGGTAAGAGGGATGCTTTATTTGGACTATTCCAGTTTTTCTTAAACTTTTTTTGGCATGCCCCACTTCAGAAGCAGGAAAAATATTAATGCTCCACAAGCTACAATGTATATATATTTTTTTAATGAATCATTAACAATAAAAAGGATCTAAGTTGAATGCAAAATAAATAAATCAGA
>VUQI01047379.1:7525-19541 GCA_015106735.1 Paratilapia polleni | reverse complement strand
TGGATATAAATCTGACTGAGATGCTTTGGCATGACTTTAAACAGACCGTTCATGCTCGAAAACCGTCCAGTGTGGCTGAATTAAAATAATTCTGCAAAGAAGTGTGGGCCAAAATTCCTCCACAGTGATGTGAAAGACTTATTGCCAGTTATCACAAATGCTTGATTGCAGTTGTTGATGCCAAGGGTGGCACAACCAGTTATTAGGATTAGGGGGCAATTACTTTTTCACAGAGGGCCATGTAGGTTTGGATATCTTTTTTCCCTTAATAAATGAAATCATCATTTAAAAACTATTTTGTATTTACTCAGGTTATCTTTGACTAATATTACAATTTGTTTGATGATCTGAAACATTTAAGTGTGACAAATATGCAAAAACTAAGAAATCAGGAAGGGGCCAAACACTTTTTCACACCACTGTATGTGTTAATCTCATTATTAGACAGCACTATTTACAACCCTTTGTTCCTTAAGGTTTTACAGTGCTGTGTTAAACTCCTTTCATCCTCACCTGATTCCACACATCCTCCCTTGAACCTTCGTGATTTATCTGGTCCTTTGGTCTGCATGTAGTAGTTGCAACTAAAGCTGTGTCTAAGGTGTAAAATTAGTTCATCTTCTCTTACTTCTGCTCGTTTCCAGCATTGCTAAGATTTTAGGGACTTTTTCATGGAGTAAATATTCATGCAAATCATCATTTGACTTCACAGAAAGGGGGTGTGGCCTCAGGTTTCAAGCACGTAGTGACCAACGGTGTAGATATAAAGCGGCTGCTTCAGGTTAAGGGTCGCAGGGTCATCAGAGCAACAGAGGTGGACATGTCCTGGAACAGCTTCAACAAAGGAGACTGCTTTATCATTGACTTGGGAAAGGTAGACTGTTCTTTTTTAAAAATTTGTGTTTTTGTGTAAATATACTTAATCACCGTAAGTGTACTTTAACATAATTTCTGTTAAATAGTTAAGGCTTACACATTTTTCTTTTCCTGGCTTTTTCTCTCCTGCAGGACATCTATCAGTGGTGTGGCAGTGAGTGTAACCGTTTCGAGCGGCTGAAGGCCTCTGAGGTCGCCATCGACATCCGAGATAATGAGAGAAATGGCAGAGCCAAAGTGCATATGGTGGAGGAGGGGGATGAGCCGGCTCCCATCATAGAGGTCAAACACACACATTCTTCAGTTCTCTCCCTCTTCTAGTAAATGTCACCACACTTTAACCTCAGAGGTAATCACTCGAAAGCAGGAGCTTTAAGTGTAATTAATGCATTAGACTGCCAGGGAGTTAGTCAGCGTGGGAACGACAGGATACAATACTGGCCTTTGTAATGTGCTGCTCATGTGCCAACTCCGTGCCAAGGCAGCATTGTAAACACTTCCTTTACAACAAGATTGGGGGCTGAACTCCAGAGAGGCCTAATGAGAGAGAGCGAAGGGAGGGGTGGTTTAACAAGTACACTTTCAATTTATGAAGACATTTTATCATCAAAGTGAAGCTGTAGGTCAGCTGGGTGAAAAACAAATCACTACTTGTGTCCTTATATTTGCGCAAAAAACAATTTTAATCAGTGCTAATTATGATAAAGTTATAGTGATCAATGCCTTTACTTGTTATTTAGGCTCTAGGACCCCAAACCATCATTGCGCCCAGTACTCCAGATGATGACAAGGTGGAAACTTCCAACAGGAAGAAGGGTGCCCTCTACATGGTGAGAAACAGAAGTGATGGTCAGATAAATTGAACTAACTGTGACTTTGATATACAGTGCTTAACAGATTTATTAGACCACCTGTCATAAAAACAAGAAAGACCATCCAGCATCACAAAGTGCTTTAATGCAGACTCTTTCTTTTTCAGTGAGTTCTCCACATTTTACCATGTTGAACACGAGTGAGGAATTTCAAACTGAATTCACGTTTTTATACCCAAATTTGAGCCGGCACACGACTTCTCTGAGAAGTCAGAAATTAATCAAGACTAACATTCAACCGCTAAAACTCATTTTTCTGTTCAGGAATGCAAGTAAATAACTATAATTTGGCATCTTAATCAAAAAATAATGATGTGCCTTACTATTTTTGTACAACAGTAAATTTGAAAATTCATGGATAACAATAATTATATTTTAGCATTAAAAATATAATTTTATTAAAGAGTTTGAGCACACTGGTGGATTAACCATTACAGAAACATAAACAATGATTTTGGTAATTACCAATACTGTTAATTTGGGGCAGTTGTGGCATAAACCTTACACTGGGTGGCGGTCTAATAAATTTGTTAATCACTATATGGGTGGAAAGATTTCTAAATTAAGCTATTTCACAAAGCAAGATTTGAAATTTTATCTGGTAATTATAAAAAGGGTAGTTCTACAATCTGGTGTAAATTATTTGAATTTGAAAACCAAACCAGCCCAAGTCCAGTCACCCTGACCTGCAAAGATATCCACAGATTTTATTTTATAGAGCTCATATTTGGGGTGGCTGTGGCTCAGGAGGTAGAGCCAGTCATCTACTAATCAGAAGGTCAGTGGTTCAATCCCTGGCTCCCCTAGTCTGCATGCCAAAGTATCCTTGGGCAAGATACTGAACCCCACGTTGCCCCCGATGCATTCATGTGAGTGTGTGTGAATGTTAGTAAGCACTTAAGTGTAGATAAAAGTGCTGGGTGAATGTGGCATGTAGTTAAAGCACTTTGAGTACACAGAAACTGAGTAGAAAAGCGCTATATAAGTACCAGTCCATATGCTAAAGTTCTATTAATTGTGCACTTTGATAATCAATGCTGATGCTGTCCCTTTGCATTTTTAGATCTCAGATGCATCAGGCTCTATGAAGGTGACATCTGTGGCTGCATCCAGTCCCTTCAAACAGGCCATGTTGGCTCCAGAGGAGTGCTACATCCTGGACAACGGTGTGGACAGGACCATCTTTGTATGGAAAGGTGCAGCAGAACATTTTGTGATTACACTCGTAACATTAGCTTTTACTTTTCCTTGCCATCTGCAGCGGTAGTTTCTTTCTGCACAAATTAGAACAAAGAAGTTGGAAAATGTGCATTTTCTTTTAGGGCTGTCCAATATAGGCTAAACAGGTGAAAGAGATTTATTTAAATTTATTTAATTTAGTTTTGACACTGTTGAGCTAAATCAGGCAATTTTACAGTAATGTTTTTGGGCCTCCTGGGGCAGTCTTAACTGAACATCTGCAGTGGGAGAAGCAGAGTTTATAACTGCACTATATATCTGCCTCAGTCAGCCTCATTTCTTAAATATTCAGTGGATGTTTCTCCTTCTAAATAGCATAAGAGAGAGTTCTGCCTCCTTTGTTTTTGAAAATGATGGCCCTCTCATATCTTATCTTACTCCAACCAGGCCCCAAGGCCAATGCATCGGAGCGTAAAGCAGCCATGGCTGCAGGTCAGCAGTTCATCAAAGACAAGGGATACAGCAACAACACAACGGTAAAGCTGACATATACTTAATAACTCTGACAAAAATATTACAATGACATATCACACAATGCAGCTAATTGTAAAGGCAACTCTCCGTTTGACCTGCAGATCCAGGTACTTCCTGCAGGAGGTGAAACATCACTCTTCAAGCAGTTCTTTTCCGACTGGAGGGATAAGGATGAGACCACAGGCCCCAGTAAGGCCTACACTATTGGCCGCATAGCCAAAGTGGAGCAGGTGCCCTTTAATGCCTCCAGCCTACACACAAACAAAGCCATGGCAGCCCAGCATGGCATGGTGGATGACGGCAAGGGCAAAGTCCAGGTAGGGGGGTATAAAGTGAAAAGATAGCACAGATAAACAAAGTAGTGAGTTGTTTAAAAAGATTGCTGTCTGGTGTTCAGATCTGGCGTGTTGAGGACGGTGCAACTGTGGCTGTGGATCGCTCCTCCTATGGTCACTTCTATGGTGGTGACTGTTACCTCATCCTCTACAGCTACAATCAGGGATCCCGGGAGCAACACATCATATACACCTGGTAGGTGCAATACAGTGTTGCAAGCTGCAGCAGAGTGTGTGCACACATGATCCCACCGCACCCAGTCTAAGATCACACACACACACACACACACACACACATTTGCACATGCATACGCACACACACAAAAAAAAAAAAACCCAGATGACCTGTTTCAGACTGTGTGTGCTACTTTTTTAGGCAGGGACTGAAGTGCACACAAGACGAACTGGCAGCTTCAGCGTTCCTCACAGTGAAGCTGGATGACTCAATGGGAGGAGCCCCAGTTCAGGTTAGAACCTGACCCACGGCACACCTTAACATCACGTATACAAACAAGTCTCTTTAGTCCCACAGGAATACCCCGTATGTAAACATCAGACTTGTGACTTAGAAATGTCAAAGAAGTACTATAAATAATGTTAGTGGTAATTGTGCTAGTATCTTTTCTATTCCCAAATGACTGACACAAACAGATAAAGGTACCTTTGCTTGACTTCTCAGACTATGAGAAGAGGATAGTAGAAGTTGAGTAAGATGCTCCAGCTAACGTGTCAAAAATCACTAACCTTCAAAGTTCACAATTACATATAATGTTTACCTTTTTATGAATTTGCTCATCAAACTAATCAAACTAAACTAATACGCAGATTAATAACTGCAAGCCCCCTGATGCTTCAAATCTCTTAACTATTACAGGGGATTTACTGCAGCTGACAAATACTAATTATCTCAGAAACATCCCTTAAGAAACAAACCACCCAGGAAAACCAGCAGAGGGCAGTGTTTCTTTAGTTTTTATTTTGACCTCAAACCATCAACACTGCAGCCCTTTCATAGATAAGCAAAAATGAAGACTAAGACTTTTCAGAGATGTTTTATACAGATTTTCTTCGATGACTATGCCAGCAGACTTGTATATTCTTGAGTATTTACTAAAAAACACATGTATTTGGAATATTAGATAACAATTATGAAACCATGCTACCAATTTGAGAATTTAAATTTCACTTTTTATTTCAGTTCCAGGCAACCACTGGTTCTCTTTCATTTCCCTGTGGTATGAAAATCAATTAGCAGAAACTTGATTTAATTACAGTCAACATCAAATGAGCATTAATTTATTTCAGTTTAATTATTGCTGTACACAATGCTGTGGTCCCATAGAGTCCTACTAATACTTGATATGCTGATATACACTCTAGTTTTGGTAAGCCCAAGAGCAAAATCCATTTTCAAATACTTGCAGAATAGTAATAGAATAGTTGGAAAAGCCACTGCGCTTAATGGTGAATTTAATTCATGACCAAGCTCCACCCACTCACAGGTGAGAGTGACTCAGGGTCAGGAGCCCCCCCACCTGATGAGCATCTTCCAGGGAAAGCCCATGATCATCTACAGTGGAGGAACCTCACGCAAAGGTGGACAGACACAGGCCAGCAGCACTCGCCTCTTCCACATCCGGCAGAGCTCCTCCCATGCTACCCGTGCGGTGGAGGTAAGCTTGTTTGCAACACAACAGTGTGTGTGTGTGTGTGTGTGTGTGTGTGTGTGTGTGTGTGTACAGGAGGTGTAGAGGGTTCTTATTTCCTCCTCTCACCTGTCTGCATCCTCAGGTCAAGCCTACTGCCTCCAATCTGAACACCAACGATGTGTTTGTGCTGAAAACCCCAACTGCCTTGTTTGTGTGGCGGGGTGTGGGCGCCAGCGATGAGGAGATGGGAGCGGCCAAGCATGTGGTGGGCTCCCTGGGTGGTAGTCCCAGCAACGTGACGGAGGGCAAGGAGCCAGGTAGGTCTCCAACATACTGTATGTGTCACAACGACAGAAAAAGCAAGTGAGAGCTTTCTAGGGCTGTTGCTCAGTTTTCACCTGCCATGAAAAGAAGCTGGGGGCACTCATTTGGGGTGCCTTTTCCTTTATTTATATGGCAAAAGTGATATTTTATGGGATGTATCTAAACCCCGGTAAAGTCAAATTCTAATTTGGTCTGATTTTGACTCAAAATGGCGAAATATAAGATGCTCATTTCTGTTTTGTTGTTTTTAAAACTTTTTACAACCTCCAAAAAAGGTAGAAGAGTGTGCAAGCTAATTATTTAATTATGTATAGCCATCAAATTCTAGCTTTATTGGCCAGTTACATGAATATCTGATGGGGCCACTAATACAAAACATTAAACTTAAAAAGATAATGCCTCTTTTTACTCAGTGGCCCAAAGAGGAGGTGAGTCACTTCCTGTCCAAACAAAGAAAGCACCAATTAAAATTTACGTGTAGCTGAAATCTGTTGCGTATTCTTCCCTCACAGCTGATTTCTGGACTGCTCTGGGAGGCAAGAAAGATTACCAGACCTCAAAGAGTCTGCAGAAGATGGTCAGACCCCCTCGTCTGTTCGGCTGCTCCAACAAAACAGGAAGACTCATTGTAAGTCAGACAGCAAAGAGATGAGGGTAGCTCAGTTTTTTGTTTTTTTTTAAATAAGTGTCTAGATGTCACATGTGGCTGCAGATGTGGAAAATTATGTTAGTAAATCAATATATAGTGTTAATTAGTAGAGATGGTGACATTTGAATATATATAAACCTACACACAGTCAGTCTGAGCTTTCTTTTCTACTGTCTCTCAGGTGGAAGAAGTACCCGGAGACTTCACTCAGTCAGATCTGGCCACTGATGACGTCATGCTCCTGGACACCTGGGACCAGGTAAAATGAGCCTTCTGCCATGTGTGAAATGTCACTTTCAGAATCTCTGTATGACATACTTGTAAAACTGTGACTTTTGATGTCTCTCCTCCCGTAGCTCTTCATTTGGATTGGCAATGATGCCAATAAAGAGGAAAAGGAAGGCGCTCCCAAAATAGGTTTGTCGCACTACAACTCTAAAAGATTCAACAAATGTAAATTTCACTGCCTTTCGTAGCTGCTGGGTTTTGGGTGCAATAAAAATGTTTAACAGTATCTTGCACCCTAAACAGAATCGGTACAGTTATTGTGTTTAAATGTACTGTTTGTTTTTTTTTTAAGTTTCAAATCAAACTGGGAAAAAATTGTATTTTCTTTCTTTTATTTGAGAAAATACTCATTGTCAGTTAAAACCATTCTTTCACACTGTGGTGCTGAGTTTCTCTATTCAGGATGTGTCTGGTAAACATTCAACCTAATTCAAAGGACTGATCTTAAGTCAGGCTTTTATGGCAGGTTTTGTTTTTTGCTTGTGTTCATCTGAAATTTAGAAACTCCAAAGCATGGAGTAGTCACTACATTAATTATTCATTCTCAGAAGAAAAGAATTGTGGCTACATGACATATTATTGCATAAAATCACATAAATGAAATGCATAAAATGTTAAATGACCAGACAGTATTAATCTTTAGTCACAACAACATCATAAAGCTACACTAATCAATATACATATTGATCAGAATTGAACCAGACTTAGCAGTTACCCTTGACTTTGTGGACCTTTTTAGCCACTTCTGGCTCATTTTCTGATTTTACAGCCCACACCTCTTATCAATCCTTAAGCTAGTCTAAGCTAGCTTGCATGTTCTCACTTTCCCGTCTCACTACCTGTTCCTTTCTCTATCTACTTCTTGTCATGCAGCAAAAGAGTATGTGGACTCAGACCCCTCTGGTCGCAAAGGAATTCCCATCACCACCATCAAACAGGGAGCAGAGCCTCCAACTTACACTGGCTGGTTCCAGGCTTGGGATCCCAACATGTGGGACACAGATCCGTTGGAAAGAATCCGCGCGCGTTTCTGAACACAGAACCCCAAGCTCTCCCTCTCTGTCCGACTCCTTACCTATCGGGCACTTCCTATTGCTACTTTTATTCATCTTAAGCCCAATCCCCAAGTGCCAAAACCAATGTTATCACCTTTATCAGTTTGAATGGCTGCCTCTATGCCTTGGTCACGGTGCAGTGCACTGGACTTCAGAAACATGAATGAATCACATGTGCATGCAAGTGATGGCCTCTAGTAGCAATTATTTTTAGTTGGTAGAAATGGTTGATCTGTTGCATCCATAAGTTTGTTGTCTTCACATCTTCAGCAGATACCCACTCTAATATCAATAGGAAATAAAATATGAAAGCCATCTGAGAAAACTGGACAAATCCTCTTTTTCTGTCTTTTACTGTGCTACATGTGTTTTCAGAAGAAACCATTATGCTTTCCTTGTGTTTTCTTTACAGTTTCTCATAATGAACTATGTCAAAACAGCTTACTTCTTTACTACACATACATGCATGGTGTTTTATTATTAATACTGGAAAGTTATACACTTGCTAAAAGTTGCATGCAGCGGGTTTTTTTTTTTTATCATAATCTGTGCTTGGGAATTTAAAAATCAGACAGTGGTATGTGTATGACATGTGTAAACTCTATTAAATGACCCTGAAGTGCTCACATGAATGACCTTTAAATAAAGCTTAGAATATTTCCAACCTGTGGTTCTTGAATATTCTCCCTTGAGAGCATGTGTGCTACACCACCAGCATATTTATGATATGCTTACAGAAATTGTAAGGTTTATCAGCCAGATCTCAATGAACGTCTTCCCTCTCCCTCATGGGAAAAAGAAAATGGGCTCTTGTTGCAGGATCAGTAGAAGTAGGAAGAAGTAAGTAAGTAACATTTAATAACTAACAGATTCTGAGCCTGTGATCGAAGACTACGAGCAGCAGTGTGTTTGGTAAGAAGTTGGGATAAATAGTCTGGAGCCTGGCCGGTTTAGTGCTCTGTATGTGAGAATGAGAATTTTAAAAGGAATTCTAAATTTTATTGGGAACCAATGTAAAGAATATAAAATGGGAGTGATATGAGCTCGCTTGCTGGAACGTATTAATAGTCTGGCCTCAGCATTTTGTATTGCTTGGAGGTGTGAAAGAGATAATTTATCTAAGCCAGTAAACAAGGTATTACAATAATCTAAACGCGATGACACAAATGCATGAATAATTTTCTCCAGTTCAGCCAAAGAGACCATATGTTGCAATTTAGAAATGTTGCTTAAATAGAAAAAACAGGAACAGTGCAGCTCTGCTCACAGCTGCACTGTCCTTCAGGATGCTGCCTAAAGTACCTTCTTGAGTATATTGCAACCTAAATCTGTGCTTAAGTGGAAAACCAATATATGCTGTGATTATGAGCAATGATTAAAAAAAAAAGATAGCACAAAAGAACATTTTAATAATTCACTTATTTTAATTTAAAAATTATGCACTTGTGCTAAAGAAAACAAAAGTGTGTCACAAACATCCATAACTTACTGCAGGTCTGAGTCCACAGGCCACCAAAGGTCCTGTGCACTGGAAACAACTTTAAAGGGCTCTAATGAGACATATTTAACACATATTGATGTACCTGCCCTTAACCCTATTGTCATGGTCCAGCTTATGAGCCATGACAAATAATGGGAGAGACACACTTTAACCAAAATTTACCAAGTTATTGAACTTAATAAGCAAAATCCATAATTAACTTTATAAGGTGCGCTAGTCAGTGTTATCAGTGTATCGGCAGCTGGATGAATGTGTGGTGTATGGTGTACAACCTAAAACAACAAAGACAAAACCAAAAAAACAAATAGCATGGTGCTGGGTGGATAGAGTGGGAGAGTAAAGACTGAGACAGCCAGCTCTTAAATGCCCCAGGAAGACTGCCCAGGTGCTCCCAGTTGGACTGATTTACTCCTCCCACCAGGAACCTGCAAGGCAACACAGAGGGACACACAAGTGGAACATACAGCAGGCCCAGCCAAGGCAGCAACCCAGAGGGTCCTCATACTATGCTGTCAGAATATGACAATTTTTCTCCAAGTTTTGGCAAACAGAGGACAAAAAGGTAATTCCAACTGACATGCAACAAAGGCTATTTAATTTTTTTCCCATAAAAAGTCCCTTCTGCCTTTCTCCAAAACAGTAGGTTAGGGTTAGGGTTGACTTAGGCCTCGCAGAGTTAAAGGAAACATCATCTAAATGTACCATTATAGCTCAATATTTAATTTTAGAATATACAGTACTGTGCAAAAGTCTTGAGCCACCCCTTCCACCACTCGCTGAAATGCAGCCCCAAACCATGACAGATCCTCCACCATGTTTTACAGGTGGCTGTAGACACTGTTGTACCTCTCTAGTGACCTCCTCGGTACATATTGATGATGATTTGAACCAAAAATTTCAAATTTGGATTCCTCACCCCTGTTGCCACTGATTTTCAGCCCAGTTCTTCTCCCTGTTTCCTTTCCTTAAGAACGGCTTCTTGACAGCCACCCTTCCACTGAGACCATTTCTGATTCAGTGAACAGCAGATGGATCAACTGAAGGTCCAGATGCATCTCTCAGGTCCTGTGTCAGGTCTTTGCTGGATTTTTTTTCCTATTTCTTAAGAACATGACTTTTAGATATTGTTCATCTGCTGTAGATAGTTTTTTTTTTAGGGCTGCCACTTCTTCTTTTGTCCTCTGCTTGTCCAGTTTCCTGAAATTTTCTGAGATGTGAAAAGTTTTCGGCTAATAGCTCTTTGTGAATCACCTCGTTGTTGCAAAAATACTATTTTTATGCCTGTCAAACTGTGTTATTGTTGGCATTTTCGTAGATTCAAATAAAGAAATGGGAACACATTATGTGTTTTTGCAACAAGCTGGTAGTAACAAAGTGCCTAAAGATACAATTTAAAACTGGTTCTTTGCTAAGTTGTCTGTTATCTGTAACACAACACTGGTTCATTCCTTGAGTTAGGTGCCTTTCTATGCTTATATGTTTCATAGGTCAGTGTTAAGTAGCTTAACACACAAAACACATTCCTCTGAAAATGGTCAGGTACAAGGACTGGACTGAAAATGAGTGAAAAAGCAGCCAATGTCCAAAGAAAAACTTTGAAAGGCCTTCAGAAAGCCTGGAGAACTAGTGCTCAAGATGAAGATAATCCATAAAAATTCTTGAATCAGGTTCTTTCATTCAACATCATAATCCGTCAACTAAGATGAAGACCTGGTTCTTAAAGTCAGTATTTTCACGATAGAAGTCTTTCAAACCAGCTGTTTAAATGTGAAGAAAAGCAATTTTTCAGCTGCTCCCATCCCATTTGTTTCACAGAACACAGCACAACTGAATTAAGAAGCTAAATTGAAAGCTGTTTGTATGCAGATGAACTGCTTGTTTAGTTTGCTGCAGGCTGACAGCAGCCGTCCTCCCTCTCTTTCTAGCAGCTATACCTGCAGCATGCAGAGGTGAGTCTAAAGGTGCTGCCTTTACTCCACTACATTTATTTTAAAGCTTCAATCACAAATTATAAATAATTAAAATAGCATTTTTGTGGGCTAGTAAAAGTGTGAGCCACTAACTCTGGGGCCCGGGGGATATTTTCTTTTTTTATGTTGAACACAGTAGTTATTGTAAACCTTTGAGTGTATCATGTTGCCAGAAAATCAAAAATACACAACATTGTTACATTTTGTGTAGTAGTCTATCCATATCTCTTCTTACCTTGGATTAAGAATAGATTTTGAAGGACAATGTGTTGACGGCTATTGAGCACCAAACATGAGATGGGACCTCACAAACCTTCCTTTAAATAGCCCTGTACCCACACAACAGGGGCGCTATTACAGGCATTCAATGACACAGTAACCTGCACTACCAGCCTCTATTGCAATGCGGTGGCGCTCCACAGATCTTCCCCCTGATCTTAGCTGGCTGTTGAGGGATAAAGCTGAGCGCTATTCGGTCATGTGATTCCTGTTTTTTTTTTTCCTCCTCCTAAGTTGAAAGGCAGGAACAGAGCGGTGGAGGGGGCCCAGTTTGTCTTCCTACGTGCAGTGGATGCATCGCTTTCTACCCCTTTTTTCTATCTACATTACTGTTTGTCGCTCGGTGTGATATTTTCCTTCGCCATGGCGGGGGCTATCATTGAAAACATGAGCACCAAAAAGTTGGTGATAGTGGGAGTTATTCTGCTTTTGTTCCAGGCGTTTGCCTTCATGGTCGGCGGTTTAATTGGTAAGTCCCCCCCCCCCCCCCCCCCTTTCCCCCTTA
>VUQI01047378.1:0-11434 GCA_015106735.1 Paratilapia polleni | reverse complement strand
CGGTGGGACATTCCTGAACACCTCACCCAAGAGGCGCCCAGGAGGCATCCTCATCAGATGCCAGAGCCACCTCAACTTGCTCTTTTCGTTGTGGAGGAGTAGCAGCTCTACTCTGAGCCCCTCCCGAATTACTGAACTCCTCACCCTATCTCTAAAGTAGAGGCCAGCAACCCTTCGAAGGAAACTCATTTCCACCACTTGTACCCGTGATCATTCTTTCGGTCGCTACCCAGAGCTCGTGACCATAGGTGAGTGTGGGAACGTAGGTCGACAGGTAAATCAACAGCTTTGCTTTTAGCGCTCAGCTCTCTCTTCACCACAACAGACCAGTGCAGCATCCGCATCACTGCAGATGCGGCCCCAAACCATCTGTCAATCTCCCGCTCCCTTCTCCCCTCACTCATGAACAAGACCCTGAGATACTTAAACTCCTCCACTTTGGGCAGCAACTTGCCCCTGTCTCGGAGTGGGCACTCCACCCTTTTGCAGCTGAGAACCATGGCCTCGGACTTGGAGGTGCTAATTCTCATTCCCGCCACTTCTTTTGCGAACCGCTCCAGTGCGAGCTGGAGGCCACCACCTGATGAAGTAGAACCACATCATCCGCAAAAAGCAGAGATGGGATTCTGAGGCCACCGAAGTGGAAGCCCTCCACCAGTTGGCTCCACCTAGAAATTCTGTCCATAAAAGTTATGAACAGAATCGGTGACAAAGGGCAGCCCTGGCAAAGTCCAACACCCACCGGGAATGAGTCCAACCTATTACCGGCAATCCAAATCAGAGGATTTAAAAACAAGAGTGACATATTATTTTTTTTACTTATTTGGGTTTTTTGATACTGGCCAAATAGAGCCTAAAAAAAAAGTATACACCGATCAGGCATAACATAATGACCACTGACAGGTCAAGTTAATAACACTGATTATCTCTTCATTATGGCATCTGTTAGTGGGTGGGATATATTAGGGAATAAGTAAACATTTTGTCCTCAAAGTTGATGTTAGAAGCAGGAAAAATGGGCAAGCGTGAGGATTTGAACAAGTTTGACCAAAGGACCAAACTGTGATGGTTAGACGACTGGGTCAGAGCATCTCCAAAACTGCAGCTCTTGTGGGGTGTTCCTGCTCTGCAGGGGTCAGTATCTATCAAAAGTGGTCCAAGGAAGGAACAGTGGTGAACCGGTGACAGGGTCATGGGAGGCCAAGGCTCATTGATGTATGTGGGGAGCGAAGGCTAGCCCGTGGGGTCCGATCCAACAGACGAGCTACAGTAGCTCAAATTGCCAAAGAAGTTAATGCTGGTTCTGATAGAAAGGTGTCAGAATACACAGGGCATCGCAGTTTGTTGTGTATGGTCAGCAAAAGGGGGACCAACACAATATTAGGCAGGTGGTCATAATGTTATGCCTGATTGGTGTAGATCATAATTGCTAGTTGGCTTGAAAAAATTTAAAATGTAATTTAACAAAATGCAGATTTGGGCCTTTATTCAGAAAGCTTCCTGGTACTGAGTAACTACGACTGACGAAATTCTAAGAAAATTCGTAGAATTTCCCCCCGAAAGTTAAACATAATACGGGTAAAGGTAATAATGTCATAATGACTGCTAGGAATACAGAGGAAGACTTTAAAGAGGTTTAGGAGTTTCTCAGGCAGAGGAGAAAATGGTGGAAAGATGAAGAGTAGAGCTACACGAGTGCACCAGAACAAGTATAATATTCACAGTTTGCTAAATCTGGTAAATTCACCTATTTAAGCTTGAGTGGATCCAATCATGTGTCCATGATGTAGCTCTTCTTTTTCCCAGTGTCAGCTTGGATAGGCTCCCTGCATCTACCAGGTCAGTAGCAAACCATAGGGTTCAGTTGCATTTTAGCCACATGCTAAACAAGCAGAAACTAGAATTTGCTACCTTTTAAAACTGCTCTCTTTCATGCATTTTGGTCTTACACTTCTTCTGGTACAACCCCTGACCAAAATTATGGAATCACCACACTGGGATGATATTCATTCATCTTTTTTTCTCTGTAGCCAATAAAAACAAAACAAAACACACAGACGTGACATAAAACACCACGACTGTGTGAAATATAACTCAAACAAATTTAATTAAATTATTTTTTTTAATGGCATATTTTTTCCAGACCAAGTAGAGTAAAAAAAAAATGGAATCACTCAATTACAAGGAAAAAAATGTAATCATTAACAAAAACATCACAATTAGCACTTTTCAGTACCTCTTTGGGCTTTTATGACAGCCTTGTTTGAGGCATGAAAAACAATATTCTGCATCAAGCTGACTCCAACTTTCTCCAACAGTGGCTGACAGATCAGCTTTGTGGGATGGAGCCTTGTCATGGAACTTTTTTTTTTCGGTTTTGTGAATCAATCAGACTGAGATCCAGATTGTTTGCTGGTCATGTCATGCCTTTCCTGAAGAAAAGCTTTAACACTCTTTGCTCTGTGGAAAGATGTATCATTATCCTGACAAATGACTTCATCATCACCAAACCTACCTTGTACTGATGTCAGTGTACTCCTGTGCATTTCCTGTTGAGGTTATGATTGTCATCTCCCCTGGTCCTGGTCCTCAACGTGCAACCCCATATCATAAATGAGTGTGGAAATTTGCTCGTTTTCGTCAGGTGGTTATCTTTATATGTTTCATTGGAATTGACCAGACAAAACTTCCAGCATCATCTCTTTGGCCAAGGCAGATGCGTGACTGAACATCCAGTTATCCACAATCCGCGACTGCTTCCCTTTAGTCCGCTGTAACCTTGTTTCTGTTTAGGTGTTAGTGCTGGTTTTCCTTTGGCTTCTCTCTATGTGAATCCCATTTCATTCTTTGCACTGTTTCAGCTGGCAGCTCTCTTGTTGGAGCCATGCTTTCTTTCAATCAGCCAGGTGCAACAGGTCATTATGGTATTTGTTTTAGAATTGAAGATTATGAGGTGATTCCATAAATATTCCTCTACTTGATCTGCAAAAACATATACCATCAATTAAAATAATTTAATAACTTTAATAACTAAGCTGAATGAGTCCTCAGAGTGTGGTGAGTCCATAATTTAGTTTCATTTTTTTTATGTCAAATAGTTAAAAGCATCCATATAAAGGTATTGTATTTAAGTAAGTAAGAAGGATTTTGTTTGTTAGCTTTATGACAGGGAAAAATAAATGTATCCCAAACTATATTCTGTATCAGCTTGTTTTGCCTCTACATTAAAGCTTTAGGCAGACTGAACTAATAAAAGCCTCAGGCTTCATGGTTTTAATGGCAGTACTTTTCAATCAGATGGAAAGATTCTAGACCTACTGTGCTTCATTTTTATCCAATTAGCCAAACTGAGCCTGACAGATTTTATAGTGCTGGAAAACTTTCAGACTTTTGTGGGTTTGATCCACAATCAGCCGCAGCTCGAGTTCACACAGCGCAGGGTTTAGTATAGGAAGTTTTTCATCTGCTCATTATTTACACTGTTATGTACTTTGGCCTCCAATTCATCTTTTCCCATAAAGCCGAGGTTCATTACAGTGTTGGTGGGTCAGCAGCATCAATGTGAGTCATAAAAACCACAGGGAACTCTGGCCTACATAACTCTGACCTGAAAAAACAACCGCAAGGGCAAAGAGAAACAGCTGGAAGGACATGTGTGTGTGTGTGTGTGTGTGTGAGGAAATGTTTCAGTGTAGATATGAACATGTGAGGGTGTGAGTGTACATATACTCATAAAACTGCCAGAGAAGGAGCCCTGTTGATGCATTTCTGCATATGAGTGCAGACATGTAGACATTCATACAGATACAGGCCCTCTCGGAGGTGTCTGCTCTGTAACGGTGCATTTATAGGTTTTCATGAGGTGTGCCTGTGTCATCACTTAGATTCCTGTCTGTTTATCTTTCTGTATGATTATAAGTTCAGATACAGTTCATAAAACTGACTGTTCAGTGAGCAGAAACATGATTTGTATGACCCTGACTACTACAACAACTAAAACATTTTTCTTTCTGTGTGTTCTGGCGATGACGAGTGACCAAGAAAGAATTTATCGTGAGGAAAGTTCTTCTAGAAGCAAGTCTTGTCACTTGGCAGCCATCTTGGCTGTACATTACATTACATTCAAAAATTCATGGATAATAACAATAATTATATTTTAGCATTAAAAATTTAATTTTGATTAAAGAGCTTGTGCATACTGGCGGACTAACCATTAGAGAAAAATAAAAAATGATTTTGGTAATTACCAATACTGTTAATTTAGGGCAGCTGTGGCATAAACCTTTCATTGGGTGGTGGTCTAGTAAATTTGTTAAGCACTGTATATAAATGGCAGTCAAATCTGATAACAAAATTAAATTCAATTTAAAAAACACAAAACGTTTTGGTGAATTTTGCTGACTATGATCTAAATAGCATAGAAGAAATACTTCTTATACTTCTTTCATGCAAAGTTACACAAAATTATGACTTTTATTAATGGCGCCTCTGCTCATCACATCAGAGCCCTGAGCAAACACCATGCTAGCTCACATTATGGAAGAAAAAGTACACTTACCTATATCTCCACGACAATAACGAGTAGAGAGACACGCCTGTCACTACACAGGTGAACTATCCTGAAGCTCTAGTTTCAGTTATTGATTGGCCCTAAGTTTGCCATTATAGAATTCTCCCATAGATTTCTATTCCAGTTTTTTTGAGTGCCCTGAGGTTAAAAAGTCAAAATCTGTAGGCAATGGGCAAGATTTTTGGTCCTGAAAGCTTTCTGATTTATGATTGTAGCCCACTTGTCGTCCAAATTCTACTGGCCGATCTCACATTTGAGCAGGCTTTGGTTGGATGCAGGTACACGGTCTGTGTGGAGATGTCAGACAGGCCAAGAAGTAGTCAAAACAAAGACTTTAGTGAGATTATCCAAACCACTTGATTTAAAGGTAAGACACAAAGAAGGTAAGTCTTAAAACGTTGAAACTCTGGCAAAGGTTCAAGGAGGGAGCTCTGTCCCTCTCATTTCAGCTTCTGTTGGGAATTCCTGCTGTTTTTCTGCTTTTCCACTTCTACAGTATTTACTTGGTCACTTTCTCTCTCCTGTCAAATCCCTTTGCATTTATTTGTGACATCACAATAAATGGGAAGTGATCATTTCCCAAAGTTATTCATCCAATCAGCCTCAGAGGCTTTTTAAGACTTTAAAGGAAACTGTTGTGCACTTTTCCAGCTCCATATTTTTATTATTGGACTTTATTGGACTTCCTTTAAAGCCACCCCCTCTTATAGCCAACTCTCTATGACATCATAAAGATTTAAGAGTAGAAAAACTGTGTGAAAATGAGTGCTTAAAAGCACTCTGAGGTCTAAGTCATCATAGTTGATGACCCTAACTGTAACGATAAACCCTATGCTATCAGAATGGGTAATTTATTTGTTAAAGTTTTACTTTTCTCCCAGATCTTGGGAATCAGGGGACTAAAATATCATCACTCTAACTGACACTCATCAACAGCCATTTACTTTTTTTTTTCTTTCCCAAAAAGTCCTTTTTGTTTGTCTCCAAAGCACAGGGTTAGGGTTAGGGTACGGGGCCAGGGTTCAGTTTAGATAATTTAGAGTTCAGAGGTTTGCTGCAGTCTGAAGAACTTTTGGCTTGTGTGAATCACTTGTACTTAGACTGATCTCATTATTTCAAGCTTTGGCCATGTTTAACATGAACCAACACTGACACAGAATATACAGTACTGTGCAAAAGGCCTGAGCCACCTTTGTGGAATGTTTTGTGTTTTGTCTACACATAACAGACAACTTAACAAAGAACCAATTTTAAATTGTATCTTTGGGCATTTTGTTACTAGCAGCCTGTCACAGAAACACATCATTTGTTCCCATTTCTTTAGTTGAATCTATGAAAAATGCCAAAGTTTGACAGGCATAAAATAGTATTTTTGCACCAACAAGGTGATTCCCAAAGAGCTATTAGCTGAAAACTTGGCATATCTCAGCATGGTGTGCAGTGTGCCCTTAAAAAACTGGACACGTGGAGGACAAAAGAAGAAGTGTCAGGCCTAAAAAACTGTCTACAGCAGATGAACAGTATCTGAAAGTCCTTAAGAAATAGAAAAAAAAAATCCAGCAAAGACCTGAAACAGGACCTGAAAGACACATCTGGCCCTTTAGCTAATCCATCTACTGTTCACTGAAGCCTCATCAGAAATGGTCTCAGTGGAAGGGTGGCTGTCAAGAAGCCATTCTTAAGGAGGGGAAACAGGGAGAAAAGGCTGAGGTATGCCAAAAATGAGGGGTGGCTCAAGATTTCTGCACAGTACTGTATATGACAGAAAATGATGAAAAGCATAATAGTTCCACTTTCAATATCACTGTTGCGCAACCCTCCACCATCACATCACAGTCCCATCACAGTCTTATCCTGTAGGATAATCCCAGAAAAGTTTTACTATCTTCCTCTGTGCTGTCTTCTGCCTTCATGGGCCTCTATGTAGCAAAATGCACTCATATCAGTGGAGTCTTTAGCAGCCAACATCAACAAACATACTCTCTATTGATCTTTCCTTATTGAAATGTGAGCAAAAATCCCAACTGCAAAGCAAACCTGTGTGCTCACAGCTACAGTTAGGCACATTGGGTTTGAGGCTGAAGCAGGAAGTCAGTCCACGTGGACGACTTTCACAAGTACATCACTGCAAAACGGTACCTACAAAGTACAAAACTGTGTGGCCTCACTCCCAGCAGTGGTACAACAGTGTCATAATAATTGACAGATGCTCCCCTTTTCCTACAGCTTCATAACACCATCCAAACACTGAGCTGCACCTGATTGGACGAACGCCTCTAGTGCAGGGGTCCGCAAAAGAGTCATTTTGAGCAATTTATGACCAAGAAAATCTGCATAGAGCCACAAAACATATTTAAGCCTTAAAATGAAGGTGACACTGCCTGTTAAGTATACTCATATCAATAGGTGTAAACAATGTTACTACATGACTACTCAGCAATGGGTTTTAAATGACTATGTGATACAGTTTCATTATATTAATACCATGTTTTTCTTGCATTTATGAAACTATAGAACAAAAACACCAAAAACTATAAGAAACAGAACAACTTTAAACTGAAAAAAAAAAAAAATAAATAAAAATCTGCTAGCAAGTTTAGACCTACTTTGAAACAGAATTGCTATAAAACTATGCAGGTTACTTTGAATCCCACCTGCATTTGTACAAATGAATCAAATTAAAAGCAGCTTACTTTAATTAACTAGTAACTAGTAGCCCATGCTACAGTATTGTTTGGTCTGTTGGTGCTGTTGGGAAACATCCTTAATCACTTTGAGAAAAGTAAAAAAATAGGGTTGGCAGATGTTGTTTATATGCTAAAAATGGGTCATTTTAATCGGTTGCTAGGTGGTTGCTAGGCATGTATAATTCAGCCTTTGTGGATATAAATGAGGTGTTATTGTCCTGAAATTAAACCAACAGGATGCTTTGATAAGGTGTTGTAGGTGCATAAAGGCAAAAACCAGGTCATTTTAGTCAGTTGCTAGGTGGTTGCCAGGCAACCTGATGGCGGCATGATTTATCATGCATTAACCGACATGTGGATATTTGTGGATATAAATTAGATGTTGTTGTGGTGAAATAAAAATAATACCATGTTTAAGGTGTTGTAGGTGCATACATGCTAAAAACAGGTAATTTTCATTGCTAGACAGTAGGTAGGCACTATGATGATGTCATAATACCTGATATAGATAAGAATCCTCCAGGGCCTAAGATTGCCAAGTTTGGTTCCTCAAATCCCGATCATGTAGAAGGAGTTATTGTGTGTTATAGTGATATACATTGATCAGGCAAAACATTAAGACCACCTGCCTAATATTGTGTTGGTCCCCCTTTTGCTGACCATACGCAACAAACTGCGATTCACTGTGTATCCCGACACCTTTCTATTAGTACCACCTTTAACTTCTTTGGCAATTTGAGCTACAGCAGCTCGTCTGTTGGATCAGACCACACGGGCCAGCCTTCGCTCCCCACATCCTTCAATGAGCCTTGGCCTCCCATGACCCTGTCGCCGGTTCACCACTGTTCCTTCCTTGGACCACTTTTGATAGATACTGACCCCTGCAAACCGGGAACACCCCACAAGAGCTGCAGTTTTGGAGACGCTCTGACCCAGTCGTCTAGCCATCACAATTTGGTCCTTGTCAAACTTTGAGGACAAAATGTTCACTTGCTCCCTAATACTGTATATCCCACCCACTAACAGGCGCCATGATGAAGAGATAAGCAGTGTTATTCACTGAACCTGTCAGTGGTCATAATGATATGCCTGATCAGTGTAAATAAAGCATACAGCAGCCTCAAAACTTTAAAGGTAGTAATAGTAGTTTCAGTTTAATTTTGACAGAACTCCAGTCACAGATCAAGCATAGCAAATCTTTAAAAAGAATAACCAATGTTTATTTTCATGTTCATATTCATCTAGTTTCTCTGTGAAAGTCACAGGGAGATGGGCAAAAGAGCCGCTGTTTCACAATCTTTGTTCTAGTGCACTTCCCGCTCCTGGATTTCAAACCAAAACCAGCATGATGTCTTGTTCGCCAACTGTTTCTTATGAAAATGTGTTTCTGAAAAACATTTGAGCCCAGAAATATAAGCTATGCAGTCAACTGAATGTGTCTTTTGGATCAACAAAGGCTAGTTTAAATGGGGTTTCCAAAAGAAAGGTTGAGCTAAGTTTATGATTTCATGAGTTTATCCACTGCTGATACTTAACTTCTATTTAAGCAAAGACCTCTTAGTGATACCCAGAATCAGTTCCATATAAACCATGTGTACACACATGGCTGACTGTTCTTTAACCACAAGTTCAGATAGTGGGAGCGAATGTGATGAAATCAAACTGCAGAGTCAGGCAAACACAGCCATCAACAGTAGAAAATCAACATTTAATCTACAGTTAGAGTTAGACAGGCAAAGTGGAGATATGGTCATACTTCATGTCTGATCTGAACAGCTCTTTTAGGCACAGGGACATACATTTAAAAATATCATATATTATAGCATATATTATTCTATGTAGCATAAAAGCTCTTAAACATAACAACATATGCACTTCATCATTGGCTGTACAAAAATACATTTAAATCTTTCTCTTTCTCTGCACATTGTTGGCATGTGTATGTTGGTGTCGAGTTTACTCTTTTCTTGGAAATACAGATGTTCTTAATGTCGTGGTTACTTTGTGAGGATGAGTTCATGTCTGCGTGTGTGTGTGTGTGTGTGTGTGTGTGTGTGTGGTCCTCTTCTTGCAGTCATGGTTTAGCCGAAGTCAATGCGTGGCCGGTACTCAAGAACCATGGGATATGTCTGAGGGAGACACGGAAACAAGAGAAACTGTTTCAGAGAGACACACTCCATAGTTTGGTCTTTACACTGTAAACTTAAGCACACTTTAGAGGATAACCACACTGCTGCTGCCGCTGTGGGAACTCTGAGAGGAATCATTTGATAAATACTGAAGCAGCGCAGCTAGGACATTCTTTGTGCAGGTTCATTTATTGAACAGACTTTTAGAGAGCTTTGTAAAAGGTGCAAGAACAGTAGTTACATCAATAACAGATATTTTCAACACCTGTTACAGCAGTTAAATAAGAGATAGTTTGAAACACACACACACACACACACACACACTACAAACTAAGCATTCTAGTACTGTTAGATTTGCAGCTTTGAGATAAGGGAGTAGGTCTCGATAAGTGCCAAACTTCTACCTACTCCCGTTCGGGAATAATATTTATATATGACACTAATCAAAATGCTGTATTTAGCTGCTTATTTTATTATTAAATATGTTCGAAAAAACAAAAAAACAAAAACATTGTACTATGGTAGACATGTTTCTTCTGATCAAGAGGCAGTTCTGTGATTCCCATTTTAACTGAATTGCAGGTTTCCTTGTCTCAGAATGTAAAGCAGATTCTATTAAACTGTGCTGGATCCACCTGGCTCTGCTCTGCAGGGATGGAGGCCAAGTGTCTGATGCTGAAGAGCCTGCTTACTCTGCTGAACAACAACAGCAAAAAAAAGCAGTGTATACCTCTGTATCCTTTTCACAGAAGAATTTGCTTAAGTTTTTATAAACAGTGTATGTAATGCTCATTCATGTCAACATCTTTCACATCCTTCACACTGATGCTTTCAGGACGACAGATTTTTCTGTGATTTGAACAGTCACATGGGTTTCATTTTCAGCAAGGATGCAAATCTGGCGAGTGGTTGAGGTGGCGAGCAAAGACTGCCTTAGTTTTAAAAGCACTCTGAGCCAGCACAAGATGCTGGAATGCATCACAGTTCAGATCATTCCCTCTGAATTTTATCCCTCAGGCGAATAATGACGTTACAATAGAACTCACAAATTCACAGTTCACAATCTGATGAGTGATGAAAAAAATGACGAGCATGGCCACCTGACGTGTGGCCTTTAGGCATGGAAACTTTCAACTCTTCAACTGAAAACTGAAAACTGCTCGGTTGTACCCGGAGACCCAGCTTTCATCACCAGCAATGATCCTCTAAAAGGAAGTTCGAGTCAATCTGAAGCAGAAGCTGATGTTTGCTCTCTGTAAAAAGAGATCCTTGCCGAAATCACAGTTTGAGTGCTCAGAACAGGACTTCTGGGAGCAATCCCAAAACAAAAGTAGCCTGACATGACCACGAAGATGATCCTGAATGTGTGATTGGCCAAATTTACCCGGTAGGTCTTTTGATTTTATGTATTTGTTCACAGAACCTTTTGATCCTACTTTTGACAAACTGACTGACTGACTGTGGTCTCCTGGCTCACAAACTGCCCCCGCCACTGCTCCTACTTCCTCGTGTGGACCTTTACCTCTTTGCGACTAATGCAGCCACAACAAAGTGCAACAAGGGGACAACCCTAAAGGACACCTTGTGTGTATCTCTAGTGGCTTCTGACAAAACTGCTACATTTGATGTCCCGGGAACAGAACCGGCCTATTAGAGGGTAAAATCTGGTATTCTCCAGCTCATCCATAAAAAAATACACAACACTGCATTGCAGCACTGGAAAACCAGAAAGATAGAATTAGAAGAAAAAAACAATTTGGATCTTATGTGCATATTTCAGTGATGGCATACAAATTGTAAGTGCAAATACATCACTAAGTAGCAATCTCTGCAGCATTAATCATAGCTACCTTGGCCTCTGGGAGGCTGACCTCTCAGCCTCCTACATGGGCTTGTGGCCCATAGGCACCTTCAATTATCCTTCCATCACTGAGGTTAAATAACAGAATTGTCAGTGCTGACAGCTACATACATTCCTGCCTCTTTCAAATGATGTGAGCTGCCCTTTTCATAAAAAAAAAAAAAAAAAAAAAATTTTAAAAGGGAAA
>VUQI01047368.1:25945-38006 GCA_015106735.1 Paratilapia polleni | reverse complement strand
AGCATTCTGGATTAACTGAAGGCTTTTCAGGGAGCTTTTAGAACAACCTGATAATAATGAATTACAATAGTCCAGCCTAGAAGTAATAAATGCATGAACTAGTTTTTCAGCATCACTCTGAGACAGGATGCTTCTAATTTTAGAGATATTACGCAAATGCAAGAAAGCAGTCCTACATATTTGTTTAATATGCGCGTTGAAAGACATATCCTGGTCAAAAATGACTCCACAATTCCTCACAGTGTTACTGGAGGCCAAGGTAATGCCATCCAGAGTAAGTATCTGGTTAGACAGATTTTTAGGGCTGAATATATTAACCTCTGTTTTGTCTGAATTTAGGAGAAGAAAATTACAGGATATCCAGTATGGATTCACTTTGTCACTGTTACACCCAAGAAAGTTGTCATTCCTTAAAGAGATTTGGGTTCAAATCGCCGTATAAAAGTGCACTTGTTCATCCATGTAATCATCAAAGGAGGAGCAATCAAAACTCCTCAATGTAAAAAGTATGTCTGTGAAAAAGGTTTTATAACTTTTCGCTGTATTCCCTCCCACCACCTTTACCTTCTCTTCCAGCCTGCATTTCCTTTCCCCCCCTCGATGTCTACCTTTTACTATAACGCTCTGTTTTGTTCCCTCGCACAGTGCTTGACATGCAGGCACATAAAGATCTTTCATTTACTTTCCCTGGAGTAAATGTCAGAGATGATTTCCATGGGGACAAAATACAAACTGCTGCAGAGCGATGCAGGCCTCTCTAAATGCGTGGGCAGTACCATGAATTGGTTTGCTTCCTCCACCACTGGGGATTATTCAGTGCATTTACAAGAACTTACTGTCAAAGCTGTAAGAAAAAAAAAAGGAAGAAAGAAATAAGAAAGCATAAAGTCTTTAATTGGCAAAGCACGATATCGCCTTTCTTGGGACTCTTGTCTCAGCCAGCGCTATATGCAAAAACAAGCTTTTTCACAAGCATCTAATTAGAGTGGGTTGGCAGTAACTTGTCTATACTCACACAGTATGGAGCCCCGATTAGTCTTCTCAGCCTGCAAATGAAATACAGTGGAGAGCGTTGCTCGCCTGTACACAGGTCTGTTTATCTGCAACCAGCTGTGATGGCCTTTATCAGCTGTCATGACAGTGCAACCACAAAAGAGACTACATTACTGCCTGGAAAAGAGGTGCAGACAAAAGCAGTACGGACAACAGCAAGGGAAAGTGAATATTCATATTCAGACAGGATGGTCCATCAGGAAGTATTTACGTGATAGTGGTCCTGCTTTTGGAAGCACTAAATCTCCACTGAATGAGTCATCAGTGACCGCAGTGTGTATTATTGTGTATATGTGTGTGTGTGTGCCTGAAAGGTGTGGAGAGGAAGGTAGCTGAGGTAAGTTATGTGGAACTGAAACCATCTGGTTTCTTCCTCATTACAGTGAACAGAAATACCTCAAGCCATCACCACAATCGCGTAACACCCTCTCATCCCTTTGTGATGGCAGTAAAACACAGAATGGTGGCAAAATATTCCTTTGAGTAGGTCAGATATTTATGTATTCTGTTAATTACACATTAAGTGTACCGGGCAGAAGTGTGGGGCACATGCAGTAGTTTTTAAATATATAAATAACATGATGCAGCTGTGCAAACATCATAGGGATTATAAAATAACTCTTCAGTATGAGCGGAATATGTGAGTTATGTGCTCCAGAGTGAAACTGGAACACAGTGTTTGATATTTTTACTGTTTGAAACAGTTTCTGCATGTTTATGGTGACAATTTGTTAGTGTGGCATTTTGTTTATTACACTCACATGAAGAGACTGAAAATCACACCCGCCATGCATCAAATAGAGACAGATATTCCATTTAGTGGGTAAGGCTCAGAAGACTGGGTGAAGCATTGTAAAATTTGAGATTAAGACTTTTCAGTTGTTTATTAGGCTTGAGTTGAGTAAATGTTTTTATTTACTTTAAATTGTACTCTGTCCTCCTCTTAAGTTTGTATTCAATGTAAAACCTTATTGTGTCATATTCTCTAATACATTCTAACATTTTATAATCAATCTTTTGAACAATCAGAAATATGCTTCTAGTTTCTTTGGTCGGTGAAATTAAATTCAGTCTCTGAATTGTTAGTTATGCCGTAGCAGTGTTGAGATAAAAACTATATGACAATATTTATAGCAATAAGTTGCTATAAAATTTATAGCAACTTACTGTTGTTGCTAATTTGACCATAGAAGTATATAAAGTATAGTCCAAGGATGACTCAGTTTTCCTACATTACACTCACCAGTCACTTTATTAGGTACACTTGTTCACCTGCTTGTTAATGCAAATATTTAATCAGCCAATCACCAGGCAGCAACTCAATGCATTTAGGCATGTAGACATGGTCAAGATGACCTGCTGAACTTCAAACTGAGCATCAGAATGGGGAAGAAAGGTGACTTAAGTGACTCTGAATGTGGCATGGTTGTTGGTGCCAGACTGGCTGCTCTGAGTATTTCAGAAACTGCTGATCTACTGGGATTTTACCACACAACCATCTGTAGGGGTTACAGAGAATGGTCCAAAAAAGAGAAAATATCCAGTGGAGGGCAGTTCTCTGGGTAAAAATACCTTGTTGATGCCAGAAGTGAGGAGAATGGTCAGACTGCTTTGAGCTGATAGGAAGGCAACAGTAACTCAAACATTTATTACAACCAAGGTATGCAGAAGAGCATCTCTGAACACACAATACATCAAACCTTGATGCAGATGCGCTACAGCAGCAGAGGACCACACCGGGTGTCACTCCTGTCAGCTAAGAACAAAAAACTGAGGCTACAGTTCACATGGGCTCATCAAAACTGGACAATGGAAGACTGGAAAAACGTTGCCTGGTCTGATGAGTCTCGAATTCTGCCGTGACATTCAGATGGTAGGGTCAGAATTTGGTGTAAACAACATGAAAGCATGGATCCATCTTGCCTTATATCAATGGTTCAGGCTGGCGGTGGTGGTGTGATGGTGTGGGGGATATTTTCTTGGCACACTTTGGGCTCCTTAGTACCAACTCAGCATCATTTACACACCACAGCCTACCTGAGTATTGTTGCTGACCATGTCCATCCCTTTATGACCACAGCGTACCCATCTTCTGATGGCTGCTTCCAGCAGGATAATACACCATGTCACAAAGATCAGATCATCTCAAACTGATTTCTTGAACATGACAGTGAGTTCACTGTACTCAAATGGCCTCCACAGTCACCAGATCTCAATCCAATAGAGCACCTTTGGGATGTGGTGGAACAGGAGATTCACATCACAGCAGCCAACAAATCTGCAGCAACTGTGTGATGCTATTATGTCAGTATGGACCAAAACGTCTGAGGAATATTTCCAGCACCTTGCTGAACATATGCCACGAAAATTAAGGCAGTTCTGCAGGCAGAAGGGGGTCCAATCTGGCACTAGCAAGGTGTAACTAATGAAGTGTATGTCATTCTCTCTCCGTATATAATATTTACAAGTTTAATAATTTCACGAGAGCTATGCATAATATACCTTTTTAGGTTGAATAATGTTCACGATTTCATAGCTGTGCTGATGTGTTGGTGATGTCTTCTAAATAAGGAAATTTAGTGCTGACACTTGGAGTAGTCTCTGGATGAGGAGTCAGTGAAGGAGTTCATGAACCATGTGGAGCTGAATTCTCAAAGCATTTCTACTTACTAAAGAGCATATCGGCATGATTTGAGGAGTCATTCAACTATCGAACTGGCTCACTGAAGCATGGCGGAGGTATGTGACGGCCACAGGAGTGGGTCCAAAGAATAGGTAATTAGGTGAAAAGAATATGACATCTGCTCACTACAAGTGACCACATATTGAACAACTAAGTAAAATGAAATATCCTTGAGCAATGATCTGATGATTCAGAACCACTTACAGACGGGAGGGGGTTCCTTTAACCTATAGATCTAATGGTTAAGAGAACCTGTTGAACGCAATGGAAGAGCATTAAAAATCTTTATTACAACACTACAAGATGCTACATTTAGAGTCACACAAAATCATGTGAAATTGTGGACATATTTAATCATATTAATATATAATCATTTAATCATATACTGTATGTGGACATCTTTTTTTTGGGAAAACAAATACTGTACGACTTCTTACTAAAAAAACAAGTGAATAATAAAAATAATGCCCAGTTAAAGTCATAACAATGTCATTACAATAATCATTGACCACAGCAAATGGCAAAGTGAAATTGCCAAGTGTAGTTTGCTCTCTGAGGGAGATCTACACTTCCACTTTCTAATATCCCCCCAATGGCTAATGGCACTGTCAGAGCAGCTATAATAATATCTAACTACCATAACTGAGCAGGAATCATTAGTAGATTCATAAGGCAGCAAGCTTTCCTGCTGCAATACATATACACACAGTATTTCACAGCAGCAAGTCACAGAAAGGATTTCAATACATGTCACTTACATTACAGCAAACGCACATAATCTTTCTTGTAAGGACACAATTGATACATGAAAGCATTGAGGAAGCTTGTATATGTGCACATACACACACACACAGCAGGTAGAATAAACAGCTTTTCCTCTGGACAGAGTTACATGATGGAGCAGGTGAAGCCGCAGCAGTCTTTCAGAAGCGTAAGTCCAGTTTTAGTGATGAAAGGTGCTGATGTCTGCTGGGATTTTGATGCCACCTTTCGATCTTGCGAAGCACCTGAGCGTAGAGAAGAGGACATGACAGTATACCTTTGTTCATCAAAGTGGGTTCACGCTCACTGACTTTTAATAGTTACTGAACTGGCTTTCATAACTGACTGCTAACAGCAAACGACAGCTTTCTAGTTCGACTCACCTTTTGCAGCCAAAGCTTTGGGAAATTTGGACTGTAAGAAGACGGCCATCTCTCTATCTTCCTCTTTTTCCCTGTGAAGAATATTACTTTGTTTTTATTTGTGAATTAGTAGGTTTATTACATCTCTTTAAATGTCACTACGCTTATTTAAGAAAAAACCCCAGGCTGTAGGCTTCATGGACACATCTTCATCAACACAGTTCAGTCTTCATTTCTATTTTCACATTCAGTTTAACTAATAAGGAGAGATGACCATCACATTCCTGGTATGTTTTTGCAAACAATCAAAATGTCACTCAGAGATATTTCTTCACAATAACAACCACCCACTTATCAGCAGTGAGTGATAGTGGACTTGCTATTATTATTTAGGGCAAATATACAGAGAGGCTTCATAAGAACAGCACTATATGAAGATCTGAGGATAGCTTTTAGAAACTCACTTCATCAGTATTCTGAGATTAATGAAATAAGTAATTAAAAGTTTAAGGCTGTAGTAACTTTTGTCAGTGGAAACATCAGTTTTAGGATCAGATTATTGTTCTGGAGCTACTGTCACATGGCAAAGGTGCTCCGACAGAATCCTCGGACAACATAACCTACAGTAAACTGTAAAGTTAAATGAAAAATCAGAAGGTGCTTTTTGAATCCCTCTGTACTCCCATAATGTCTACGTGGCCTGAGTACCAGAAGAGCACCACTCAGTCAAAGTCCTTTTCGTTCATTAGCCTCACCTCAGCCTTTCAAACTCCACATCGTCCACAAGGAAGTCTCTGGTCTCCACCAGCTTGTTGATCTGCTGCAGCAGCTCCTCTTCTCTCTCCCTGTCCTCTTTGGACTTGTCTTTGCCTGTTCAATTGTCAAAAGACAAACCTTCCGTAAGTTACTGTAGTCATTAGTTGTTCAAATTTAGACAGTACAGTACATAATTAACATATGTTGCATTCAGATGGGAAACCACAGACTGGGACCATGTATCAGAAAATGTTTACAGAGGTCAGTGAGCAGCAGGTTCATTTTAACATTGATGTCTATATAACTGGACCTCTTTTTGCAACCACCCCTTTGCTGGCTATTAGAAACAATGCAGATGTACAGCACTTCTCTGCATAGATTTCATTTTTCAGACCCTTAAGATGTATTATATATACAATCTATGAGTCTGCCTATTACTGGTTTTAGTATATTTTCTGTATTTGTGGCAGGTTTTCAGAAAGGATGTTGATTCCCTTACAAGCCGATTTTACTCCTAGATGAGTTTACTAGATTCAAATCTTAGCACAAATACCATTGTATTGTACAAAGTGGAATTTTGGTGGTTTGATGAAAAGGTAAAATGGATCATTAAAGGTATTAGAATTCATCCTCATCAAACAAAAAAACGTCTGTAAAAATGTCACCACAATCCATCCAGCAGTTGTTGGCATATTTCACCCCAAACCAGAAATGTCAGCCTCATGGCAGCAAGAGAACAGGTAAGGGGACCACCAAAGCTATTAGGATTCATCTTCTGGGAACAATGCATATATGCATCACATTGCATAACAGTCCATTCAATAGTAGTCTGACCAATTCTGGATTTTTAAGAGTAAAAAAAAAAAGAATACTCAGTATCTCTTTAAGGAAGGTTATTCTTTAAACACACAAGCATATATATAGATATATATACATGCAGAGTGTTAGAGTGTTACTAACTTTACAGCAATATATTTCTCCAGCTAGTTAGCACTGTAACATGAACGCACTGCTGGACTCTGCACCACTGTGTGATGCTGCTCTGCTACATGTGCTGCAGATAGTGCTGAGAGGATTCCAAGTAACATAGTCATAACTCCTCTTTAGTCTAAATACAGCATATTACTAAATACAAAATAAAAATAAAAAAAAGTCAGCCTCATAGTGGCTAAATGAAAAGTCAGGGAATCACCACAGTTGGCAGGACATAACCTTTGAAGAGCATAAATGTTTGTACAAATATGCTATAACAATCTCAAAGTTGTGGAAATATTCCAATCTGAAACAAAGTGGTGGACTAACTGACGCTGTTATCCCTTGAAAAAACATTTGTGGCTACAAACCCTACATAGTTTTTCTGATTATAAAAGCTACTAAACACTTTGGTAAATTAAGCTACTTATCTTTTTAGTTGCCAGAGAAACTTTCTTTTGTATCAGGGTTGCCATCTCAACTTAACGAACAGAGGAATGTGAGGACTGCTTCAATATTATATAACCGAAATTCAAGTGGAACACAGAAAAGCCTCCAGATGCGTATTGTTTGACCTGAAAAGTATTTTTATTGACACCGAGTGTATTCTGAAGATGTATTTAATTCCCTCCGGTCCTTGTACTTGCTGGAGGGAGGAATGCACTGTATTACTGCACACAGCTGATAGCTTTCCAGTTACAAAAGGGCAAACAAAACAAAATCTGTACGGGGCCCATTCAAAGCAAACTGTCACCAGGTTAAAGACAATGTGACAAACGATGCACAGACAAGCTACTTTTTAATTTACCTGGAATTGAGACAAGTTTCTGCAACTCCTGCTTCAGCCTTGTGATTTCTTTGCAGAGCTGGATGTCATCCATCCTGAGAGAAAAACAGACAAATGGGGAAAATATTTCTTCCCAAAACCTTAGATATCTGCAGCAAACCAGCTGATGTCTGGATAAAAGCAATAATTAAACTAGATCTCCTAGTATTTTCACTAAAACTAGGTTTGTCTTCTTAGACACATAATGTTTGATGTGGCAGCAAGGTAATTCCCTCCTAACTTTACATAAAGCCATCGGTGGGTTTATTAGCTGACATGACACCGCCACATTGCCCTCTGTGAATGAATCACACCTGACAGTATCAGATCTCATTTCATCCTCTGACTCTGATGGTGATTTCAAAACAACAGGGGCTGGTTGCATGGGCATTATCTGTGTGTGTGTGTCTGTGTGTGTGTGGGCTTGTATAACAGTGATGGCAAAAAGAGGAAAATTACTGTAATAGATATACTCTGAGCTGCTGGTTTAATGAAATAGGTTTCACTTCAGTGTACTTCAGCTGTATATATGTCAGGATGACTCACAGGCTCAGAGTGAAGTGTTTATTCAAAACGCATGGAAGTAGGAGTTTGTATGGATGTCACAGAGCGCCTGAAGAATGAGGCTGCATCAGCTGCCTATAAGAGGACGTCAGTAGTGAGAAAAGCACAAAAGAGAACTTAGAGAACATCATTATGAATCCAAACAGTGTTGAGTAATAGAAGTTCCCTTCAAAGGATGAGTTTGACATTCTTTTGGAAACACCCTTGTTTGCTTCCTTACAGAGTTAGATAAACAGTAAAGTAAAAATGCAACTTAAGCTAGCAGCTGGTTAGCTTAACTGCAAGACTGAGATAACAAATATCACATCTACACTCAACTTTTTACTTTTAAGCTATAGGTTTTTAGTCTTTAAACTTTCCTAGCCAAGTAAAAGGGGGCCCTGAGTAAGACTTTTATCTTGTTATCTCTTTGTAAATGCAATTCTGCAATAGTTAGCTAACTAGCTTCATTGCTAAAGTATAAAAGTATGTGCTGTATAACTCGTGGGAAAATTTATATGGTTTCCTCTCAACAACATTTTGGAAAGTCAGCCAAAAAATTTACTATACGAGTTGCAGAGTTGCTAACATTCGGCAAAGGTGTATGCTTGTTTTAGAGTAAGAGACTTTTGATTAATGGTGGGAATTCATATATTGCATACACATTTTGCTGCCATATCCTTTGTACAGTTATCCCTGTAACAAGGGTGTATCGTAACTTATGGTGTAATTATCACGTAATTCTGATGTAATTATTCTTGAAATTAGGGTGGAATTTTCATTACCTGAAAATACTTGATATATATTTTTCTTCATGTGTATGAGAGAGAGAAGGGGATGTCACGAGTTCATTAGGTTTTCTGAACAGAAAGACACACTGAAAATTTTCAGTGAACTAGCACCATATACTGAAATGTTTCTCTGAAAAGACTGTCCAAATGAGAACTGTAATTATTATTTTTGATTTTTGTGCTGTGTCTGGTCCCATCATTGATCATGACATCACATTTAATACATTGTTTCCTGTTCTTGTTGTTCTATTTGGTTTTACCATTGGTTATTTACTTTACTACAACAGAATATCTTTATCTGTTCAGCATTCAGTCTAATCATGTCTGTTCAAACCTTGTTTACTTGTTTTTAAATTACTTAAATTAGTAATATAAACTCGTCGTTTAAAGTTCTAAGCAATAAAATACAACAAATCTTCTTTGTGGCATCCATTTTGTTTCCACATAAAAGAACAGGAACAAATAAAGTCAGAAGTGCTACTTCTTAACTCAGGAAATGGCACCATCCATTGAGCACAATAACTGTGAGTAGGAATCTGAATGAGGCTTTCTTGTGCCTATAATGAATCCGGGAGGTCTGGTTTCATTTCAGCTCTCCTGGAAGGGGATGAGAGCTAACCCTGGTTTAAGGGCAGTCTGGTAAACCCAAAACCAATTGCATCAGCATGGTTTTTGTATGGATTAAAGAGTCAGACGGGACATTCTATATAAAACCATCAAATCTGTTCTCACCTGATCCCCTCAGAATCAGCCAGTTTTTTTTTTATACACTAATTTTAAGGGGTTTAATGAAGCCATGCTAAACTTACAGATTTTTCATTGAATGACCCTTAGTAGAGCCTAAGACAGGCTGGTAAGTGTATTTTAATGTTTTTATGGATCCTGTTTTTCCTGTTTGATGTCTTTAAGCTAAGCCTCCTCCAGCTACGTGTTTAGTAAGAAATAAAACGTTGACTTTAATTAACGTGAGTGAAAATAAAACAGGTCTTTGTGCTGCAGTTTGAACTATGGAGACAGGAATGATTGCTCATCAAGACTGGGATTGTGCATCACTTTTCACCCTCCGGATATGGCCGAAAACAAAAGAAGATGATAGTTGTGATATGTTGCATTATAAACCAAAACAAAACCCCAAACAACACTGATTATTATCAGTTTTCCGATTCACCATATGGCCATATTATGCAGTACTAGCCTCTCCTTCCTTCTCTCCCATTGTTGTGTCAAAATAATGAGGAGGTCACAATAGAAACTGAGAGACATTGTTAAACCCATGGAAGAAAGAAATGCCATCTTTCAAGATCTAACAAAATAACAAACAAACAGTGGGTGTATGTGTGCTGGCAGTTTGCTAAGACCTTAAATAGCATGGCTGTTTTCCTCACTTCACTTCCATCATGCACATGGCTGCTCCCACTGTTGATGGCTGACAGTTGTGGTGCATCATCTTTGACTCCTGAGGGTATGTTAGCAATATCTTGGTGTATTCAGATCCCTGAACTGCAAAGTTTTTCTGTGTGTGTGGCAACAGAGGACCAAAGAGTAAAACATAACAGAAGAATACAAAAGTTTCCCCCTCTACCAGAAGCTTATATAAAAGAACCTCGAATCATTATAAAAAAATAAAATAAAAAAATCTAATCAGATGCAGTTTTTTATGATTAGACTTAAACTGGATTGATGTTTTGAATATGTTTAAATGCACCTAGCATGAATACTTCTGTTGAACAGGCAGATCTTACATGTATCTCAGCTCCGACTCCCTCCGTACAAGAATGTCTCGTATTCGTTCAATTCTGAACAGCTCTCCTTCAATATCCTCAACTGTAATTGTGGAGTCAGCCATTGAAATGACATCATCTGCTGAAAGACAAGAAGAAAATACAGTTGTTTGGGTCTGATAATGCAGCTAAAAGACTTTACAGATACACTCTTTGACCATACAGTCAACTCTCTCGTACATAACAGGACAAAAACACAAAAAAATTAGACTGGAACTATTATGCTTATTTTTATTTTTTAACATATATACATTGCTGCAAAGGTGTACATGCTTATATTAAACATAGCCAAAGTTTTACATAATGACATCAGTGTATATAATCCCTGTGAGCCAAAAGCTCTGGCTTTAGAGTGCTCTGTTTCAGACAGTTTTTCTACTCTTGGCTCTGTATGATGTCAGTGAGAGAGGGTATCCGTAATATGGTCATCTCAGGCACACAGCCAAGTCTGGCTATGAGCACAGATGCCCCACCCACCTCCTGTTCAAATCTTGTGTTTACGAGGGGAAGCCAATCAGAAGAAACTGGCTTAAAGAGAGAGAGAAAGAGCTACAATGGCTTGTTTCAAACGGTGGATGAACTCAGGGGCTGCACCAAGGCCCAGTACAAGATAAATAAGGATTATTTTGAACTGTGAATCATGCAAAGCTACTCTAGTAGGTTACATGAGAAAAAAAAAATCTGAAAATGGAAACAAGCATTTTACATTTCCTTTAAGTATCAACTAAGTTACTGTTATCATTAGGAATCACTGGCAGAGCACAGGAGGGATGAGCAGCTTTCACAAGAATGGCTGATTACTATTACCAGACAAGACATGGTTTGTATGTATAATGCAGTGTGTTACTTTCAATGTAGTGTAACTAATCCCTCATAACAACTGCATTTTTTAAAAGTGACCCAGATCCAGAACTTTGGAATTGTGGATGCTGATTCACTAACAAGCCTCACAGGTGGTTTATGCTCGCTATTGTTGTCCTTACAAATTGTGGCATGTACCAAAAGCAATGTCTTGATTGTTGGCATCAATTCGGCTTGTTGTACACCTCCAGATTTTTGTAACTTGGTGTGTGCAAGCTGTCTGGAGATACAAGTGTGCCAGCAGGTCCACCTTTACAATTATTTCACTGATATATAAATGCAGGAGTGTAGGGATTCCCAGATGGAACAGAGGGAGAATGCTATAACGGATGGAAAAGATGAGAAACTGCAGGAAACTTAAAAAAAAAAAAACCCTCTATGATCACTCTGGTTCCTGTTTTGACCGTTTTTATTTGTATTTCAGTGTTGAAGCATTGATTCACTCTGAGTAGCGACATTGTTTAGGAGACGAACCGCATGGTTTGGGGGCTGTGTTGACATCACAGTGCACGTGAGCAATGACCTTTGTGACAAAAACAACTTCGGTTTTAGTTTTTTTTTTTTTGTTTTTTTTTTTAAGACTGACAGTGTTCACAATGTACACTTCTTCAGAAAACATACAGTGTGACCATACAGATGCATCCAACTGGGTTGCAACTATGCAGTTTTTG
>VUQI01047368.1:11760-23125 GCA_015106735.1 Paratilapia polleni | reverse complement strand
ATGACAATTAAATCCATCAACAGGAAAAAAAAAAAAAAAAAAAACTAAATTCAGTTTTCCATATGGAGTCAAATCAAGATCTAAAAGAATTTGAGCTTGTGAAATTGTTTTTGCATTATAAGAAGCATAAAGCCAAACCAGGTGGTATTTATAGACAGCAATGCTTGTCACTTATTTATATAGGACTTTACTTACATAGGATGGGAATGTAATGTTTATGAATAAAATCAATTTTTGACCCAAAATTTAACTGTTACTCTTACAGTTCACTCAGACGAGGATGAATGTCTAAAACACTTTTCACGGAAATCAATAAATTGAGACATTTTAGTCAAACTTACAAAAGCAACCCTCAAAACTGTCAGGTAAGCCGGCATGGCGACATCCTCTGCAGACTGTCAGTGTCATTTCATGGCAATCCATTTCAGTCTGGCCTGCAGTGATGGTCATAATTTCTCGGTGAGTTTGCTGAATGTTCAATGAACTGTGATGTTATGCAAAACCACAGAAAGTCAAGGCTCAAAGCTCGGTCACTCTTCCTCCACCTCATTTTAAAACAACAAAAGGCACAATGGGTAAACAGATGTCTTGCCATTTTAATGGTTTGCTGCACCGTAATCACAATAAGGCATTCTCCACAGGAGAATCAAGCTGTCTTTCACCATGAATTTTTCATTGTGCCTGACTGAGTTCAGCTGTTAACAAACTGGAGAGAACTTGATTTCATGCAGCCAGGCCCTTGAGGCGGCAGCCAGATGTTCGGGGAGCGCAGCATGCATCTGTCTGCATGCAGGAGCTGCCACTGTACCATTGATAGCCATGTCCCACAGCCAGGAATCCAGCCAGACATTTCACACTGCTGCCACAAGCCCAGGAAAATCACTATCATTCATGTTATATGACAGGGGGAGAACATTTGTAAGCCCTACAGAGTGAATACTGTTTCTAAAACTGGCTCAAAATGTGTGGCAGATTCAAGTTTTTTCTCTGAAAGTACATGAGCGTTTACTTTGGGTTTCATGTCCTATAAAGTAAGTAGCAATATGAATATTCAAAATATATAACAATCATTTCTTTTAGTCTTCACATACCCAGGTCTGCAGCCAGCTGGAAGCAACATAGGGCTCCAGTATTGCTCTGAGCAAAAGACAGTTACTTTAGGGAGCCATTACATCAATGATAATCTCACCTGCAGAGATATTAAATCTTTAGCACTATTAAGCAAAGACATAACTTGAGGTAAAACAACAGACTTCAACATTTTCTCTGGAGACGTAAATTTTTTTTCACCTATAGTATTCCCACAAACTGTATACAAAAGATGGATGTAGCCACTGTTACTTCACCCATTGGTTTTTAAAGCCTTGAGTTCAGCAATTTGGCCGTAGCCATCTTGAGCGAGGTTGAATCTGACTGAGAAACTGAGGACCCTACATAGTTCTAAAGACTTTTCAGTCACGAGGAAGCCATAAGCATACCCCGATTTATTGTCCATTTTACTCTAAACTGGACCATAATTTATAAAATTTGAAGACTTGAGACTAGCAACTGAGACCATAAACCTAAAAGGAAAGTGCTTTCTGAAGTCATAAATGAGGTAAGAAATAGGTTCTCTTTCATATAGAGTTCTGTACAATTAGACTTCTTTCTGCAACCAGAGCAGTCGCCCCCTGCTGGTCACTGCAAAGAATGCAGGTTTAAGGCTTCATAGGCTACACCTATGTTTTTTTATAAACAGTCTATGAAGTACAGCAGTGGTCAAACTTTGATGTGTGGGAACAACAGAGAACATCTGACATGAACACAAATGCAAGTTAGACAAACAGTTTCTTACACAGGTGGCCTCTAAATTTGTGCATAACCTAAGGACTGTACAACTCAAGTCATTTTTGCAAGTCATTTTGTATATATGTTCAGGTTACTACAGTTAAATACACATAAACAACAATTTTCAGCTTGTCTAATCATATTCTCAGTTCACAGTTTAGAGTCCAGAAGTAGATACAGAGGTGATAACTGACAGCAGCCAGTGGCGATTTTTCCAGCTGATAAACAGTGGGTTTGGGTGTGGTGCAACAGTTTGGCCTCACCTTCTGCACACGTCTAGTGTTTACATACCTTGCAAGAAGCTTCCATGTTTCTATTTTCATAATACCCTGGACTGCTTAAGCTGCCCGGTGGTACTGAGTAATTGATTTTCCCATCCATAATCCTGCTGCCTTGTTTGCTTCAGAAAACAATAACTGCTTATGCAAATATACATTAGTAAAAGCACAGGAGGCCCAGAGATGAATCCCTAAATCCATCTGTACAGCTGACACTTGCAGACTGATAAAAATGGAAGGACAGATGGGATCCCATAACATTTAATTCTGATGAAAAAGTAATGAGAAGGAAAAGTCAACACTTTTGATTGTAATTAAACCTGTCAGGGTGGGAAATCAATCATTGCACTCTGGGCTGTGCAACTTGATGATGAAGAGTGACATGTCTTTAAGCAAGGCTGCAAAACTATAGGGGCATGATGATTCCTATATCCATATTAATAGAAAAATGATATGAATTTATTTTTTGACAGTAAATTTCTTCTATTCATAGATCAGTTTTATGCTTCTTTTAGCATTTTCACAGTGTGGATGTTTCAGTCATTTACCCGCCTTCCATTGTTGTTATTGCGCCTGTCATTTTCCATTGCTTTATCAAGCCAGTCTCTCTCCTGTTCTGACTCTGAGTCACTGGCCTCACTTGCATCAGCTGCCAACAGGCGGGAATAGTTAATCCTGCGCTGGTGAGGGGCTTTCCACTGGAGCAGAGGCAGGCACACACACCACACCACCAGACCCATCGCCACTCCTCTGAACAGCCACGTCAGCCCAACGCTTTGCACCACAAACCCTCCTGCGAAGCTCCCCAGTCCACTGCCCAGATGAAGACAGAAGGAGTTGTAGACCCTCCTGACACTCCTCTCAGCCCCGGGTGTGGCAATGTCCTCACACTGGACCCTCACGGCCCACCAGAGCGCTCCACTGCTGAAACAACTCAACACCTGCGCAGGCAGTGCAGCCCACGCTCCCCAGAGGAAGGAGTAGTAGAAGCACTGCAACCCGAGACTCGCAGCCCCAAGTGTGAGTATCCTTCCTGGGCTGAGCAGCTTGGAGACTCGGCCAGCCATCAGAGGGAAGGCGGCCTGTGAGAGCAGAGCAAGTGAAAGAGACAATCCCATGTGCAGCTCACTACTCCCGTGATCCTGCATCTGCCACAGGAGGAAGTTATCCACGGCTGAGTTCGCTACCCCAACCAGCAGGGTGGTGAATGCGCAGAGCAGAGCGCGGGGGGAGCCACGCACCAGCTGCAGGGCTTTGAGGAGCCCGCTGGCCCTGTCTCGCTTCTTGTTCAGGTAGAGAGGGAGGGAGATGGCCAGGGGCAGGATCAGAGCTGCCAAGCTGGCATAACAGTAGAAATGCACCGCACTCCTGGGGGTCTGAGCAGTTATGAGACATCTCAGCTGGCTCACCAGCAACCCGGTTCCCCCAACCCCACATGCTGCTCCGAGTACACCCCACACCGTGGTGCTGCTGTAGCGATCAGAGGCATCCGCGAAATCTAAATATTCATACAGGCCATCGTCTACATTCCACTCCAAAGGGGCTGACACAGCCTCCCACACAGACACGATGATGAGTATCAAGAAGAAGAGTTGGTGCTGAGTGTCCATCGTCTTCAGCCTGCTCAGGAAGTCCAAACCGCTCTCCTCTTTCTCCTCCTCGGGCTGCTCTGATTTCAACTCAGACCTCTTATTCCTCACGGGAGTCGCCAAAGAGCTGGTAGTATAAAACACTCCGAAACTGTCGTTAACCACCACTGATTCATTCTCTTGTGACAGGTAAGGAGGAGATTCAGATATATGATGGTGGTGGTGATGGTGATGAACTGAAGTTATGTTTGTCATAACAGGAGCAGATGTCGTATCAGCAAGTGTGTTAGGAGGATAAGTGACAAACGACTGGGAAACAAAAGCTTTTGGGTGTGATGTTGCAGGTCCAGTGCTGCTCACTAGCAGTTTGTCAGCTGGACTTTGGGTTGGACCGACACTCAGATCCGACACGTTACAGGTCTGTGTGCGCACATCCGTAGGCGGGACGAGCAGGAGAAGCAGAGCGGCTGCTGCAGAAAAGACAACGGAGCTGCATATCACCACTCGCCTCTTGTTGTAGTGTTTGGAGAGCAGACTTGCCACGGGGCTCCACACCAGCTTAATAAAGTGCTTAGTACCCATGACGATGCCTGTCATGGCAGGAGTCAGGCCCAGCTGCCTGAAGTACAGAGTGAGGAAGGGGAGCAGGCACGCTTTAGCACAGGAGCACAGGAAGTTAAAGCTGCCAGCCAGAGCGAGGGCTCGATTTATGTCAATCTGCTTGATCCTCTTCATGGTTGAGCAGCTTTGAGTCTCTCCTACTAGGTGTCACATGGAGCAATTCAACCTGAGAGACACAGAGAGAAAATATAAACAAGTAAATACAATTCTGTCCTTACACACTACTAGTTTGGTATTATTACCTTTTGAAAAGGCATGAGAGCTTTTTTGCATTTGAGATATTCACATTTGGACTGCAGTTATTTTCAGTGAATCTGCTGTTAAATCCATGAAAATGTCCATTAAAACTTCCTAGTACGGATATATAAGACAGCGGCATATATGTTGTCCAGTATGGGTCAGTGTGAATATCTATCATTTTATAGACCATAGTGCAGAAAATTATGTTTGGGGTAATTTAGAAATGGTGTAATCACATAGTTTGCCCAGCAGAGCAGCTCAGACTAAATTTTTATGACACTCTCAGCACTCTCGAGCCGTCTCACAGTTGACTACATTGCTAGAAAGTTAATAAACAATGGCCGATCATCCTTTTTCAATAAAACTCTGACATATTGTATGCTTACACATCAGCTAAGCGTTTTGGCAAAGAGCAAAGGAGAAAATTAGATAGGATACATATGAGGGTGAATTGTTGTATATCTGTGTGGCCTAGTGCTGGACTGACAACCATTCCAATTTATTAAAAAATAAAAATCAGTCCCAAAAATCCAATATTGTAAGGCTGTATTTAATAATGGCAGTAGCAAATGTTGTGTCACATCAATTCTGCACTAAATCTTCAAAGACAGCGTGATGCAAAGTAGAACAACCTGAAAATGGTTCAGTGATTTTATTTATTTATTTGTTTGTTTTTTAAAATAAAGATTTGTTTGCTTCCCTGGCACAAAACAGGGAACAAATAACAACAAAAACAAAACAAGTAACCAGAAAATAGTATTGGCTTTGACTATTGGCCTAATTGCCCAGAACTGGTGCATCCCTAATTCCTAGAGCCCAGTGTGACATCTTCAAATGTGCTTTATTTAATTTTACTACAAGTCCAAATGCTAACAATGGCATCCTACTTGGAAAAAATATGTCTGGCATTTCCACGACTATAAAAAAGGACATAAAATAAAGCAGACCCCCACACCATAGTCATTCCAGTGTATGGTTTCTTATATAGGATTAAAGAAATATTAAATGCAGACATTCATTTTAGCTATATTTTGATATTTTTTTAGCAATATGAAGTTGTTATAATAAAATAAAGTAAAAATAAATGAACTGCCTCAGGCATCCAGGCGATTGATGTCGGTTCTTCCTTAATAAAACACTATTCTTAAAGCTGTGGCAGAGTTCCCTTAATAAATGAGCTCAGCGCTGACCCTCGTTTATTTCGCTGTAACTCCGATAGTAGCAAAGTATTTGGTTTCATATGAACTTATCCACACATACAGGTGAAGTAGACAGACTTAAAGCTGAACTCTTTTGGCTCTAAAATGAGCACCTTTTACCAATTTCATTGTCTTTGCGGAAACAAGCCGATAAAAAAAACAAAAAAAAAAAAACAAGGAACTGTCAGAATGCCAGGAAAGCACCTGTCGAGCAGGACGCACCTGTACCTGCAGGATGTGGACGACTAGTCCACGTCACGTCAACTTTTTGAAAAGAGAAGAAAAAGTTAAACATTTACCTTTTAACTTCTGCCCACACAAAGTTCCTTATCCTCTTCTGTCGATCATTTTCCACCCGTGAGTCCGACCCACGAGCCTGAATCTTTGGTGCTCTGACCGTAGGACACCTGTAGCAGTCTCGTATGCGCTCAGCAGCAGTGCGCGTTCACACCTGGAGATGAAAATTCCCACCACTACAGCTCCTCCTAGTGGTGTGGATGCCACAGAGAGGCTCATCACAGGTCAAATTCCACAGGAGAGACACAAGTTACAGCGTGATCAGAGAAATCAAACTGCTCTGTTTTGATATCTAGTTAATAGACTGAGCTCACCTGACGCTGTATTTATTACAGAACACGTTATAAAATCAGGTCACATGGTTTGGTTTCTCATATTTGTCTCCTCATAACAAAGTGAGATTTTGCAGCATAAAAACTCCTCTGTAAGTACCATTACAATTAGTCTGATTAATACTAACACAGGCTGTAAAATGGTATATCATCAGTGTTCTGCTAAAGGATCATACAGTAAGTGTTGTCAAAGCAGAAAGTATCAAACTCTGCAGTACATGCTGCTTTATACACCTCTACTGTCTTCTCATAGGTGTCGCATGGAGCGATTCAAATTGAGAGCCAAAAAAATTCAAATGCAAAATATTAAAAACAAAGCAAGAGGATCAAGTCACATAAGTTTATAATTTATTTATATTTAACTCTCCAATGTGTACTGCTTTTACCTCCTCTGCTGCATTTCACAGGGAAATTTTGTAATGTTTCACTGCATTTAGTTGATTTAAAACACACAAAATACACGGTCAGCGTATAAAATACAAAGTATATTAGAGAATAACGGCCACAGTTAACCATGAAGGCCCCTTATTTTCACACTCACTTGTGATATTGAGCTCTTTTGATACTTTATTAGTGCTCTACTTTAACTAGACCTTTTCTATTACTGTGTCTCTGAACCATAGTAAAACTTCACTACTTTTTCTTAAGTAGAGGATCTGAGTACTTATTCCACTGACTGTTAATTCTTATAACATTATTTGCAGGTTGTTGGTATCCAGTTTGGACCTTTAACTCACATAATAAAGTGTTACCAAATTAAGAGGGTCATGAGGGTTTAGCATTACATCATCAACACATTATTGTTGTGTGAATACAATATAAAGTATTCTACAATGCCCTGCAATGGACTGGTGACTTCCCCTCCCCACCTTGACCCTGATTTGGATAAGCATTTAAGAAATGGATAGATGGATGGATACAAAGATGGATGGATGGACATCCTACAGTTTGTTTATGTAACATTAACTCCCAGATATGAAACAGTCAGATTACGTCCCTCAGATGGTCACACCAGAGAAGGTGTTGATTGGCAGTGACAGGACTTTGTCCAGATACTTGTTAAGTGGCAGCTCTCGCTCGCTGCCGATGCTGAACCTGGACCGAATGTTGCATCCTGGGTCCAAGCAGGGAGAGATTTCTATTCTGTAGAAGAATGATACAGCACGCTAGTTTTAAAAAGGTTTAAAGTGGAAAGTCAAAGTGAGGAAGAAATGCTTTTGTGCCATAAGTTACCTTTGGACATCAGTGTATGTCCTGCGAGGGTCCTTGTCCAGACACACACAGAGAGTTCGATGCTCCATTGTTCTGATGCTGATGTTTTGAGTTTGGATTTTCTATGATTAAAAGATTCAGAACATCTGACATTTAGCTTCAGATTTGACTAGAGTACTACAACTGCATCATATATAATGAGATACTTAGCCGATAATCTAAGGCAGAAGAGAATAACTTCTTACTGTGCTGTATCCCGGGTTCAAACTGTTGAGACTTGCATTCAGGTAATTCTCCCCTAAACAAAATGAAAAGTTTACTCAGTTTATTTTATTCTCCAAATATTTCTTATTGCATTGAAATAAAGCAATCAACTAAAAACCTGATGATGAAGCTGCCAGCTCTGATGTAATCACCACACGCCATGTCATAGATGCCTCTCCCTTAACATCTCGTTTGCTTAAAGGGGTCTATTGAGAACATTAGTTAGTCCAGCTGTCCAAGACCCAGTATAAGTATTAAAGTGTTGATGAGTGTAAAAAATACGGGGTGTACCTTTGTGTAACTGACTGAGACGACCGCTCCAAAGAGTTCCACTGATGACTTCCTTGGGCGTACAGAGGGTGCCCCTGTAAACAAGTCAGTTCATGTCACCACATGTTACCACAGTCAGGTCAGTATTCACACACACATGCACAGAAAGAGATCCACAGACGTACTCAAATGATGGTCTTTAAGGTGTCTGAACTCTGGGATGTAGGCTTCCAGATGGGACACAAAAAGCTCCTCCACCACAGAAGTCACATCAAGGATGGAGCGGGTCATCTAAACACACAATATTTTTAATTAAAGCAAAAAAAAAAACCCTACACGTGTAGCATGAATACAGCGTCTACCAGACTCTACACTAAAGTATGTGCTATGTCTCAACCAGAAAAAAATGATAAAAATAGTTTGCTTAAAGCTGTAACATTTTACTTTGCTTGGAAGCAGTGAACAAGTTGGAAAGGCATTTATACAGCCACTGGCCACTTTGTTAGGTACACCTGTTCAACTACTCATTAATGCAAGAAGAAGAGCATCTCCGAACGCACAAAATGTGGAACATTGATGCAGATGGACAGCAGCAGAAGGCCACAACAGGTGCCACTCCTGTCAGCTAAGAACAGGAAACTGAGGCTGCAGTTTGAACAGCCTCACCAAAAGTGGACAACAGAAGATTGGAAAAACGTTGCCTGATGAGTCTCGATTTCTGCTGTGACATTCAGGTGGTAGGGTCAGAATTTGGTGTAAACAACATGAAAGTGTGGATCCATCCTGCCTTCTATGGCAGTATGTGGTGGAACAGGAGATTCACATCATGAATGTGCAGCTGACAAATCTGCAGCAACTGTGTGATGCTGTCATGTCAATGTGGACCAAAATCTCTAAAGAATGTTTCCAGCACCTTGTTGAATCTGTGCCATGAAGAATTAAGGCAGTTCTGAAGGCAAAAAGGGGGTCCAACCCAGGATCAGGAAGGTATACCTAATAAAGTGGCTGTGAAGGTATGTGTGTATCACCAAAAAGCTTAAGAAGTTGTTATAAAGTGAGATCAACATTTATACTCTTATTTGATCCACCTCTTGAATCGAGTCCAATATTTACTCTCATTTTAGCTCTGATTTGGTTTCCACATATGAAAAATATTTCATCCTAGCAGTTAAAATCCAGTTTCCATAAAGGTTGAGTAAATTAAAACACAATGCAATGATTTGCAAACAATTTAAACCCATTTAAAAATGAGAAATCACAGTTTTGTTAAAAAATTCTATATGCTCATTTTGACTTTGATGTCAGCAGTGTTAAAAAAAAAAGTACACCTGGACGTTCTTGCAACTAATTTGCAACAGGTCAGTAATATGATTGGGTAGATGAGCATCCCAGACAGGCTGAAACCCTCAGAAATAAAGATAGGGATGGGTTCACCACTCTGTGAATGAACCTACATGGTTCAATAGTTGAAGAATAACATTTAAGAATTTGGGTATTTCCTCATCTATGGTACATAACATTATTTAAAGATTCAGAGAATCTGGAGAAATCTTTGTATGCAAGGGACAAGGCTGAAAACCAGTTTTGAATGGCTGTGATCTTTGGTGGCACTGCATTAAAAACAGACAGAAAATCATGGCATGGGCTCAGGAGCACACTGAAAACGACTGTAAGTGAACACAGTTTGTTCATAAAAACGCATATGAACATAATCCAGAAACTGCCTCCTTCTGTGGGCACAAACTCATATAAGATAGACTGAGGCAAAGTGGAAAACTGTCCTGTTGTCTGACCAACCAAAATTTGAAATTCTTTTCTGGAAAGAACTAGTACAGCATATGCTGCCATCCCCGGTACATTCTTTTTGAAGAAGGACCTCGCTAAACCACATTCTGCACCTATTACAACATCACTGCTTCATGGCAAAAATATGACAAATGAGGCCTCATATTGAACAACTAAATTCCCATTTCAAGCTACACTGGGAAGACATTTTACTTTAAAAACTACAACAAATGGTTCCCTTAGTTCTCAAACACTTACAGAGTGCAGTTACAAGAAGATGTGACACAACACACGGCCTGGTCACAGTCGTTTAATCCATAGGTAATATAAAGAACTATACATAAGTGAAGCTTTAAGTAACAATAACATAGACTATAAACACACTGTTATTCTGTTTTGAGCTGAATTTTCTGCTACACCTGTGATAATGGGATATTTCAGCTGTCACTGCTGACACATGAAAACCCAGCCTTGCTCCTTGCCTTCCACATTTGCATGCATGTAAAACTTAATATCTCTACACGCAATAGCTCTTCTGTACCTTAACTGAATACAGCGGGAGGTTAACTGGCTGTGTCCCGCAGCGAAGGTAGTAACACAGGGTGTCCAGCAGGTAAAGGTTTAGCTCTGACGGTTTAGCGTAAATGAGAGGCTGTACAAAGGAAGGACAGGATTAGATGCACATCAACAAATTGCACAAAGTAAGATGTAATTTCTACAGCTGGTTACCAGTTCGGGTAGCGTGGGGACTGTAGCTCCCAGACTGCTAATGTTGACATTGTACCATGGATCCACTCTTTCCAAACAGGAGGCCAAAGACAGTCTGCTCTCATCCTGACGTGGGCCGCCCTGTGAGGAATATTAGAGTTATATAGTCTTCTACATTCATACCTGTCAGGGCTGCTTTGAATGATTCAGTGTAACTCACAGGTGAGCTCAATGACGGCTCCACATCAGTGACTGGGATGTAATACAACTGCAGGTCTAGTTTCTTGGTCAGCATGTTATGTTTGGACTCTTTCTGGCTGTACAGAAAATGTTTTGGAAAAGCTAATTTAAAAGTGGACACACACACACGCACACACACACACACACACACAAACATTCTAGTACTTGCATAGCACTATTTAGAAAAAGGAGATGAAAAGACAAGCCACTGACCGTATGGCGTAATAAGCCCTGGTGAGCATTCCCAGCATACGATCGTCCCCCATTACCACCACTCGAGCCGTGTGACTTCGCTCCTCTTTAAGTAGAGGGGAGTTTCCAGTAACCCTTTCCATCTTCTCCTTCATTAGGCTCAGTTTGTCTGCAGACTTGGTGCTTTTCCAGCCATTTCTCCGTTCCCATGTTGGCTTTGGAGCTCTGACAGGAGGCTGCTCTGTGTCATCCACGTCAGTCACGTTTAGATCTTTCATTATCCCACTGTCTCTTGAGGTCCTTTCTTTGCC
>VUQI01047366.1:0-11569 GCA_015106735.1 Paratilapia polleni | reverse complement strand
TGGATGGTCACAAGCCATCAAACAAAGCTGAGTTGCTTGAATTCTTGCGCCAGGAATGGCATAAAGTCACCCAACAGCAATGTGAAAGACTGGTGGAGAGCATGCCAAGACGTATGAAAGCTGTGATTGCAAATCAGGGTTATTCCACCAAATATTGATTTCTGAACACTTCCTAAGTTAAAACATTTGTAATGTGTTGTTCAAAAATGAATATGAACTTCTTTTTTTTGCTTTATTTGAGGTCTGAAAACACTGGACCTTTTTTGGTATTTTGGCCATTTTTCATTTTCTGCAAATAAATGCTCTAAATTAAAATATTTGTATTTGGAATTTGTATATTGTTCTAACCTCCCCTTCTTACTTTGTGCACATTATTTTGGGGTGTAGCCTCAGGCATGCTCAGGCATGATTAAACTGAATGCAAAACAGATAATAAAGAATTAATTTATCTTAACTCTCAACTTTTTAATTGGGACAGCAAACCAAGTATAAAACCTTAAAAAAAATGGACTATAACTTAGCTTCTGAAATGCCACTTAATTGTGTTTTTTTTTTTTTTTTTCCTTTGATAGCATCTCCACTAATACACACCCCAAATAGTCTTTGCAATTATATTGTAAGAATGGGAAACATTTTTGTCCCAAAAGTATATAAAAAATTCTTACAATAAAATTTGTACCTTCTTTCTATTAAAATACTCCATACTTTAAAATTGTAGTGAACATTGTACAGTAAACTGTGTTTACTGTAGTACTTTTATTGCACTACAGTATAATGTGTTTTCATTTTTCTTTACTTCCAATTATTACTATTTGTTGCTCTCTACCTACAGGGAAGTACTTTTTGACAACTGAAAAATACCCTACATTAGGACATGTTAAGTATGGGAAATTATAGCATAGACTGTTGGCTGTATTATGAAGTGCTATGCAATTTTTTTAATGAGAAAAGTGTATGACATAATTATGCAAATCTATTTTTCATAAAAAACAACTAGTTTTCTCATAAGAAACATCTCATAAGAAACTGATATTGTAGGTAGTCACAGTCATGAAGTGACACAAAGAGTTTAACGCTAAAGGCTAAGTTTTGGTGTTTAATGTAATACATGCTATGAGTGGTTCATCAAAACGTTATCTATCATCCACTTTTATCAGCATAAACAGACATTTAAATAACACACAATTCATGACATTTTCATTACATTTCATATTCTGAATCAGACTGGTGTTGATGTGGATTCCTCTATAGCCTGTGTTAACTTGGAAAATGTAGAGACATTTCAACTTACATAAAATTTGATGCACAGGTGGATGAGTTCTTAAATCACTTAGAGGATAAACTAATAAACATTGGTGTGGTAATTAGATTGTAACCAGCACCATTTGGGAAGCTATGGCTCAAGCAGCGTTGAGCCACTAAATGCACAGTTAGTAGTTCCACCTCCAACACCTCATCATGCCGAAGTTTCCCTGGGCAAGACACTGAACCCTAAGTTGCTCGTGTGTGAGAATAAGAAACATTTTTTTATAGCAATTTGTGTAACAATTATGATTAAAAGTTGCTATATAAAAGTGGAGTCTTTTTTTCTGTCAGGGTATTTCCTAAGATAAAAAAAAAAACTGAAAAGACATCTGTCTGTAAAACATGAAAACATGTAAACCTTTACCTCCAAAGCACATGTACAGCACTGAGAAACATATTGCAAAGTATTGTTTCCTAGTCAGAAACCTGACTCAGAATTTGAAGTTACAGTTTTACAGTAAATGGAACAGTGAAATACACAGGGAAAGACAAACAGCATGTCCTAATCAACATTTACAAAAAGTCCATCTCAAGTGACAAATACCAGGCTATATTCAGGATTAAAATGTTCCCTTTTTGGGTAAGAAGATGTCTGTAAAAAAAAAACAAAGTGCAACCAATTAATTTCTCAAAATATTAGTTGTCATACCATTTTATGACAAGCGGATTGGAGTAAAGTCATCTTCTCTGATGAGTCAAATTTCCAGATTTGTCCAGCACCTGGTTCTCTAATGGTTAGACGGAGACCTGGAGAGGCCTACAAGCCACAATGTCTCACACCCACTGTGAAATTTGGTGGAGGATCGGTGATGATCTGGGGATGCTTCAGTAAGGCTGGAGTCGGGCAGAAACTTGCTGCCTTCTGCTCTGACAATGTTCCCCAACTCTGAGGATTGGTTTTTCCAGCAGGACAATGCTCCATGCCATGGGAGTTATGTTGTCAGTAGTTTATAGAATAAAACAAAAATGTTCATTTTACTCAAACATGTACCTATAAATAACAAAATCAGAGAAACTGATAATTTTGCAGTGGTCTCTTAATTTTTTAATATACCTCTTCATCAGAACCGAATATGTGAACTCAATAAATCTGAGAAACAAATTTACATTAAAGTGGGGTTAGGGTTACTTTTATGCTTTTTCTTCTCTTTTTTTTCATGCACACGCTGTTACAGTGACAGGAGCTCATATTAAACATGGCCAAACTTTCAAATAATGTCACGTCAGGGTATGCAAAATCTGGTACCTGTGAACCAAAAGCTCAGGTGTCAGTGTGCTGTAAATGCTCCGTTCCAGAGAGTTTTTTTCTACTCTTGGATCTGTTCTAACTTTTTGTTTGTCAGGGTGTGCCAATCAGAAGAAAGTTGGCTTAATGGGAAGGGAAAGGGAGCTAAAATGAGTCTGAGAATGAAAATAGGGAACTGGGAAATGAGTATAATAGGTTAACTATTTGGCCTAAGCCAAAAGGCAGTTTTTCTGGTGTAAGTTGCTATTGAAGTGTTATAGTGCACACTATTTCCTCTATTGTAGACTACAACACAGTCCATGTGGCCAGGTGCTTATGTTAGAGTACAATATTAGTGGTCCGTGGTAGAACTTATTGTAGCTGTTAGCTGGAGTGACATTACTGCACCCTGCTGTTGCCCATTTTAAATAAATAGTGCAGATATTACTGGTCAGCAGATGCAGTTGCAAGTGCTCTGAGTCAAATGCATTCCTTACTTTTATTGTAGTTTTTGCACTAGACTAAGACCTTAATAATTCTTTTACCACTGGCAACATACATACCTACCAGACTCTTACAGGCACAACTGGAAAAAAAAAATCCTCAGGAGCATTTTACTATACAAGACAATTCGGTTTTTTGGCTGAAAGGTGACAACAGCAGTAACACCAGTTGTTTGCAGTTGGTTGCAGCCTTCAGAGCAAATTATGCACCACAATCAACAGCTCAAAGCATCTAATGGCAGACCCACAGTGCCACCAAAACATCCCAAGCCTGTGAGAGAGCTTAATCATCGCAGAACCCCATGTTTTAAAATTCAAATTTGCACTCTTTTGCATTGCTAATGGGAGAACCCCTACCCTCCCACCCCCTCAAATCAAGCCGGGATGTCTTGGCAGAAAATGCTTTGCATGTGATTTGACAGGAGCCTAATGTCAGGGTGTACTGTATGGAAAAAGCCCACAACTTGTAGTTAGCAGAGAACAGGAAGCGAGAGTGGTGTGTGGCGCCTGAGCGGCGCGCTGTTGAGAACGCAGCAGTGGAGCCGTCGTGGACTTTGATCAACAACCTGCTCATTTACCGCAGCTTGTCTCTCAAGCAACGTCTCCAGGCAACTGAGGGCTGTCAGCGGAGGAGGTGGCGTCGCGCGGACAAAACGCACTCTGGAGGCCTCCTGTCAGCCGGAGGGTTGGTGATGGAGGCACACTTGAATCCCTCAGAGAAAGGGAGCAAGAGAATGAAACAGAGGGAAAAGATACAGACCTTTTTTTTCTTTCTATTTATAAACCTTTTTACTGGCTGAACAAATTACAGGTAGTTTTCCTCCCATCAAGACACCCGGCGCCTTTTCATTTAGCTGTACCACTTCAAAATACAGCGTTCAAGTCATTTAGTGAAGGGAACAGTAGATGAATTTGACTTGCTTTTCTCCCCATCTCCAGTAAAAGCTTCCGCTGGAGCTCTGGATGCAGAGAAATGCTTATGTACTTAGAAATCCGCCCATATAGCCTTAAATGCTCTGTCTAGACAAAGAAAAAGCAATTGCATTAGCATTTAGCTGGCCATCCAGGCTATTTGTTTTTATGTTTATTTACCCAGAAAAGCTCTGCTGTGTGCTCTTATTCAGCAGCGCCCTTCACACTCATTTCGTTACGGACGTTAAGACCTAGGAGTTGCCCAGTACAACCATAGACTGGTGCCAGTCAGCAGAACTATCAGGGCAGTCGGCCGTTAAGAACCTTGCTCAAGGGCATCTTAACAGGAGTTGTTGAAGGAGCAAAAAAAGAAAAAAAACGTGTCTTGTTTGTTTGCCGCATTGAGATTTTCCTTGCTCCTCTAGCCAAGACTTTGAATTTTTCCCCGGGGCAGATGCTCTACCAGTCTTTCACTTACCAGTTTCCTCCTGTTTATTCTGTGTAGATGGAGGTTTTACTTTTGAGTGCCACAAACTGCAGCAGTAAGTTTGTACATTTGGTAAAGGAGAGTTTATGTCATACTTTATGCCAGTGTTGCACTCACTCTCATGATTAACAGTATATATACTTCAGATATGTCATAATGAAACAACTGTGTTAATTAAAAGCAAAGGTCAAAGAAAACCAACTTAATTTTCATTCCGGGAATGATTTCATTAGTGCAGGAAATCATTTCTCGAATAATGTCAGACTGATATGAGTGATGTGAAAAATCAATAGCACTCTGAAAACCTGATTAAATCCTGTTTGTTTTCAGTGTAATAGTTGTGCTTGAACTGGTTTAATAAAGAGCTTCATGGCTTTGGGATGTGGCCCCTAGAAGCAGTTCAGTCTCACATTATTAGCGCAGCTATGTCCACTCGCAGCATCTATGAAGTGAACAGGAGCAGACTGTTCTGCTCTACATGCAGGTGTGATCCCATCGGTTTGAGTGTTACTGTGAGAGTGTGAGGCGGGAGAGCGCAGGAGGTGTGAAGGCACAGGCAGAGAGTGTGTCTGGAGTCTAGAAATTGTGCTATGTAATATAATGTGATTTTATTAGAATAACTGCACTCAAATGATCAGTATGTGGTCTGTTGATTAGGTGCTTCCGATTGATTTTTCTACACACATGGGCAGATGCAGATTAGTGATTAAGTGAGTGGTTAAGGAGCTAATAGTGATACAAAGCAGGTAAGAAAGAATAAGCTGGCGAGGTAATGAACAAACAAGAGTAACTCGTAATTTAAATCAGGAATTGTGCTGGTGCTGCTGGGCAGTGTTGCCTCAGGTAGTAAATGCAGAGAGTGTGATTGGCTTTGAAGGCTTTTCAGATGAAGAAACACAACACAGTGGTTTATAATGGGGTGAGGAAGTATTCTACAAATTATCAGCACTCACTGTTTGCCTCTTTTTTGCCAATGCAATGCAGGATTCACTGAAGTGAATTAATATCTGTCTGAAATGACTGTCTGAATCTAAAACCACTTTTTTTTTGCTCTCAGTTTTGGGCCTCCAGCCACACTACAGCAACACCTTTTCACCAAAAACAGGAGATTTAAAACAAGAAGTCAACAGAGTGGAAGCTTCTGAAAATGCAGTCCTAAGATTTTAGTAAAAACACAGCCTTTGTGAAGAAATGAGCACGTTCTATGTCCGTGTGTTAAAAGAGTTAGGACAACAGCTAACCTTCATCCATTATATCTCTCACTTGAGACAGCTGCTGTTATTAACCTGTATTTCTGTCATTTTTACACATCAGCAGCAGTGCAGGAAGTGCTGTTTGCTAAGTTATGTGAGTTGCAAGCAAATGCAGCTTTAAGTCTTGATGAAGAGAAAGATGTTCACGAAAACAACTCCACAATGAGTCGTCTGTATCTAAACACAAAGAGAACAGAGGTTTATTCAGAGTCAGCTGAGTAACTGGGCTCTGCCATTTCATCACGCTGCCATATGTTGCCTGTGATGTGCAGTATTGTTGTTTGTCAAACTAAAGAGGATAAAGGGGGTGTAGCAGTAACTGTTTAGGTGTTTAAGTGTGAACAGGTGGTATTTTTTATACCTACAATGCAGTTTTAGATGTGGCCAACTATGTAGACCATAGTCCAAGAGACCAAACAAGCAACTGAGAAAGTGAATGAATATACAAAGAGGTGACATATTGTTCAGCACCATACTGAGAGATTTTATGTTGATTTTTCTTTTGTCTCTGGAACTCTAGGGATGAACATCATTTTTCAAATAGATATTCCCTCATTTTGCATTTTGATGATGTTTTAGGGAGTGATGTCTAACAAAAATCCCTCATAGGTATTCATCATCCCATTTATTGAGCCCTTGTGCCCTATGGATGGGGAAATTGTGATCCTGGAAGAGACCACCCCCATCAGGATAGAAATATTTCATTATCATTGGATAAAGGTGATCACTCAGAGCAACTCTATATCGATTTGCAGTGACCCTGCAAACCCATCCATCCATTTTCTTAAGAGCCAGTTAGTATTGTGGGGGGCTGGAGTGTATCCCAGCTGACTTTGGGCGAGAGACGGTACACGCTACACATGTCTTCCACAAGCAGCCAACTCAGAATTACCAATTAACCTAGCATGCATGACTGTGGAAGAAAGGCGGAGCAGCCAAAGAAAACCTACGCAGAAGATGCAGACTCCTCCACACAAGATCCAAACCATGCCAGCAAAATGCCTCCCACAGCATAACAGAGTGACCCAAGCCCCTCTCTACAGGGGTCAGAAGTTCAGATTTTTCCTTTAATTTGTCAACCATCTCAGTGAGAAAGCGAGAAGGCGAGCAACTAAGTGAGTAAGTTCAACTGCAGTCATTATGTGGATGGAGCAAAAGCAAGTGTGAGACTGTATGTGTGTGCACCATAAGTGATTAAGCATATAAGTCAAAGGGGAATGAAGTGAATACAGTAAGCTTGTGTGTGGATGACAGAGAGAGAGAAGAGAAAGAAGGGGAGAGAGGGAGGCACCAGCAGGCCCAGTGACTTTCCCAGTGACTCATTAGGTGGGTAATTAAGGCACAAAGCTTTGGCCCCAGGGCTTCACCGAGCTGCACTCTGAGCTGAGACTGCTAATGACGGCGTCCTGGACAAGAAAGAAAGAGAGAATGAGAGAGAGAGATAAGATAGAGGGAGAGAAACATAGATTAGTCCACACAGCAGGAGCCCTGACTGCTCCTTACAGTCTCACAGACAGAGAGGTGAAAAGGCAGAGGGGTCGATACTGTTCACACCCTGCAGGGATGTAATGGACAGTAAATCCAACCTAACTCTGTTTTCATTTACACAATAATGTACAGTTTACTCACCTTTGGAGGCTAAACAATGAAATGTGACACAAATCTTTACAGCTATCATACTATCATTAAACATTTTTAGGATGACAAGCCTCTTAGAGGTGTAGCTCATTGCATTTTATAGCACGCTAAATTAGAGAAATAATGATAATTCATTTTCAAATATAAATTATTTGTGTTCATGGACATACAAAAGTACTTCAAGACCTCTTCTTCTTTGACTTTTGTTTGCTGTTGAGCTTAAGTTGGAAATCCCCCCTGCAGGACAGATTCAATGAAAATTAAATCTTGAAAATGAAAATATTTCCTAGAATATTGATACTGGTGTCAAATATTACAAATATTCTTGGTATTTAGTCTATAAAGGGTTTGTCAGTGGTCATTCCAAGATGTATATTGATAATATTCAGTAAAAATTTGCAATAAAGGCACTCCCTCTTACTGCTGAAATTTCAGGTACTGTATGGTACCTGAATTTCCAACTGTTAGCTGAACTGCCATGAAATTAGGATGCATCCTAATGACTTTGTTGATTCCTTCATCATGTTTAGTGCTAATTACCAGATGTCAGCATGCTAAATCAAAGATGGTTCACACAGTGAACATACCTACTAAACATCAGCATGTAACCAGAGCCTGTGACAGTGTTGAAATTATGGGGGAGTCAGGGAAGAGTACATGCCTCAAAAGAGATCTGAGCTTCCCTAAAAGCAGCAGAATTTCAGGTTGGAGAGCTTTGAAGATAAACAATATGATAAATTCATAAAGTATAAACAAAATGTAAGGCTCTGGTTTTTGTGTAATTATAAATGTGTCTATGCAACTTTGCCCCATTCAGTGCTGCTCACCATATACCAATAATGGGTGTAACACGATCAATCTGGACATCTGTGCAGAGGTTCTGTGCATCACAGCTCAGGGGCTCCTTCATCTGCAGTTCTGTGTGCTTGTGCACAATTATTGTGTCTGGATTTGGTGTCTGATTGGCTGGTCTAAAAGACAGGCTACTGGAGTGCATCTCCGTCCAGTTCATTTATGTCAAGGGCCTTAAAGCTGCTGACATAAGTATCCCCTCTGTCCATCAGAGGACACTGAAGACTTTACTGTCCTTCGATCACAGACGTCAGTGAAGCTGGACTCAGCTTTATATCAGCCACAAAGAAAAAAAATTAAAGTGGAAATAAATAAAATATCCCTGGGATATTTTTTAAATTTTAAGCACTGCCTGAATTTCTCTGTGGTTCAGACAGGTTATTAATGACCAATGACAGATGACCTTTTTTTTTTATCTGACCAAAGAACAAACTGCAATAAACTGTAACTTGCCTGCCTTGTCAGAGAAGTTTATACAATGCTGATTAGGCACACCGGTCCATTTGTATTTATTACTATACCAGAATTTTAAATCCCCTGCTGGTGTGAGGGCCGCCAAATCCCAACTAAATGTGGCCAAATGAAAGGAGACATTACTGATGCCTTGTAGTAGTCTGAAATTATGATACATCTATCTTAAATATTAAAGAACCAAAGCAGATTACAGGTTTTGCAGATCATGTAAAAGACTAACATATTTTAATACAGAGTAACTTTCCCTACTCCTTGGTGAAGTAAATAGATAAAAAAAAGCTGAAGGTTGCTCTGTGATATAAAAAAGGAATACATGAGTATAAAAAGACTATCTCAATAACTGTTAAACCTGTTAATTGTCATTTCAGCTGCTGTTCTGTGTGGATGCATCCCTACTGAAACCCAAAGAAGATTGCCAAACAGCACAATCTTTTTGTACTATGACAGAAAATTGGAAAATAAGTGAGAAAAAAAGGCACCAAACATTCTCAGATTTACCTTCCACCTCCCTCACCCAGTTATAAATATAGTTTCCCAGCATTTGTTATAGCTGCATTTTCTTTTATTTGTAGTAGTTTCCATCATATTCCTCTGAAGTATGCATAGCTTGTGAATTTGTGGTTACTTGCAATTTCCCCAATGGGCACAGCGTAGACAGCAAAAGAAGGTGACAGATTAACCTGCAGTCGACCTATAATCACAGCATTCTTTGCTTTCTTCACAGAAATAGTTTGGGGCTAGACTTTAAGTCTTTCCTGCAGTTCAATTTAATTTATTTATAGTTCACAACAACAGTGATTTGAAGGAGCTTTGTATTGTAAGGTAAAGACCGTACAATATTAGATAGACAGCCCCAGTGATCAGACATTTTGCTATGAGCAAACATGGCAACGGTGGGGAGGAAGAACTCAATTTTTAAAGTTTTAACAGGAAGAGACCTCCAAGAGAACCAGGCTCAGAGAGGGGAAGCCATCTGCCCTGACTGAAAACACCATGGGATTGAAAAGAGGGGAATGCTCAGTGCATCATGAGAGGTTACCTAGAAGCCTGGTTCAAAAGCAGCATAACTATAGGATGCTTCAAATGTTTCAGAGTCACCTGATCTAGCCCTACCTATAAGCTTTATCAAAAAGGAAAGTTTTAAGCCTAATTTTAGAAGTTGAGAGGGTATCTGTTAAAAGGTGACAAAGGATAAAAATTCTGTGCAGTCTCACATAAAATGGGGCAGCTGGTCACCCCATCTGGCATATGTGTGCCAATTATTGGTTCATTAAAACTCAAAAGGGGATCAACCACAGCGACAAACACAGAGCAAGCATAGAAGTAAACCCTGAAAAGAAGAGGAGGCATTCGGATAAATAAAAGGAACTTGGCATTCAGTGGAAGGATTAGCATTTAAAAAAAAAAAAAAATTTGATCGAGGGCGAGGACAAACAGGGATTACTGTTTTTGCAGCATTTCCCATTTGAAGCTTGCAAGCTCACTGCGAGGAAGGGGAGACAAGTTCTGCACTGCAGGTTTAACTTTGATAATTATGCCACACAGGCCTATCAGCAATATATAAAATATTTCCTGTTCTCCATGAGAATGATTTAATTTTATAAGCTTTTTTGGACTGTCTACAGCTTGTGATTTACAATGAACAGCAATACAAACTGAATAAAACTTGTAGAGTAAATATTGGTTTTGGCCATGCTGGCCAAGTTGAGGTCTTATCTCTCACTGTTTTTTTCATTTCACTATCACACCGCTGATACCTTGCCCTGCCTTGCACCACTATCTGGACATTAAGGACAAGAAATGAGAGAAAAATACAGAATATAGACTTTCAATTGTAAAAGCAGAGAAGGAGGTTAAGAGCAGAAGAGACCCTTCAAAGATTTTGCTCTTCTCAACGCAGTGGGGAATGGATGGTGGGTTTTTTGTAGGAAGGGAAGCAGCAGAGAGCAGCAGTGGTAAAAGCGAGATAGAGGGAATGAAGGAGAGTAGATGGTAGTGGGGCAGATTCCCTGGCAAGAGCAGAGGCAGAAAAATGGGCTAAATGTGCAGAGGACGCAAGCATAGAAAACTTCCCCCTCCTGTGGGAGAGGGATGAGAGAAAGCAGAGCAGAGGGAGAGCAGGGAAAAAATACAAGAGGTGGCGGACAGAGGAGTTGCTGGCATTTCCATTTTGAGCTTGTATGAAGGCTAATGACTCAAGGCAGGCTGCTGAGGCTGATCGAGGGTGCTGCAGGTGGTCCTCACAGGATTGGAGAGCTCCTGAGGAGACTAAGGCCATTTTAATTGGACACTGAATAACGATATGACTAGTTCACAGAGAGAATAGCAGGGTGGTGCCTTCAGTTCCAAAAGGCCAATTACAGTATATTCATGTTGCTTAGCTTTTATTAAGACTTTATGAGGTAGCAGAGATTTGTAAGAGCTTATAATTCTGCTTGGGAAACACATGTTGCAGCACTACAGGATGATTTCTTTGGAAAAGAAAATAACTAAAGAAAAAAAAGTCCTACAAATGAAGCATCTTTTTGCTGTGTTGGACCTTTAGAACAGTGTTTAAATCTGCATCTCTTTGTATCTTGCAGATTACCAGCATGTGCACAAAGTCACACTCTGGAAAATATCCGCTCTGGAAAAAATTAAGAGACCACTCCAAAATTATCAGTTTCTCTGATTTTGCTATTTATAGGTATATGTTTGAGTAAAATGAACATTTTTGTTTTATTCTATAAACTACTGACAACATAACTCCCAAATTCCAAATACAAATATTTTCATTTACAGCATTTATTTGCAGAAAATGAAAAATGGTCAAATTACCAAAAAAGGTCCAGTGTTTTCAGACCTCAAATAATGCAAAAAAAGTTCATATTCATTTTTAAACAACACATTACAAATGTTTTAACTGAGGAAGTATTCAGAA
>VUQI01047365.1:10807-23043 GCA_015106735.1 Paratilapia polleni | reverse complement strand
TTCAAGTTTATTTTTTTTTTTTTTTTTTTTTTTTTTTTTTTTTTTAACCCCAAACCACAATCTTTTCCTGAACTTCTATGAAGACTACAAACTACTTGGATTTACAAAGTGCAAGAACACGGACCTGATTTTGGTTTGTGACACTGTCCCAAAGTTAGCCAGAGTGCAGCTAATTTTAACATAACCCTCAGCAAACAACAATAGTCATAGTTATAGTACTGCATTGAATCTCCAGAGAGCCTTGGCAGTAGTGGGTGAAACCATTGTTTGCATTAATACCTGTGCACTGATTACTCAGACATCACGAGTCAAGCTGAGCTGTTCACGTTAGACCTGGAGCTTATAAGTTTTGAACAGTTACTTTACAGTCACTGTAAAAAGAAAGTATACCCTCTGTCAGTTCTAAGGTCTTACATAGCAGGATATAATCAAAAATGATCCAGTCCTTACCAGAACCAGATTATCTTTATTATGTCCTGATACGTCAAACCTTAGGATTGACAGGGGGTGTACCTTCTTTTTACCATGCCTGTAAATGAAATGCAGGAAGGAGAGAAGACTTCAGAGCCCACTTTGTGTCTATACACATATTGTCAGAGCTATGAAAACAAGAAAAGCTGGCAGAATATGAGCTATTGCATTAGCATAATTAGCAACCTAGACAGTTACAGCCCATTAAATTTTATTTATTGAGGTGCGATCCTTGTGCTTATCAATATACAGTTCTTGCACCAAGCAGACCTATCACAGGTGCAGCCTTGTTTAGTTACCTTGTCCATCTACAGTGTAAGGTATGGTATACAGCCACACTGTAGATTTACCACATTTCTATACAGTATATCAAGCACTCTGCCCAAATATGAGATAACTGGGTCCACATTATCAAAACACAGCCAAGTGTGCTGAGCCACCATAAGCTCACCTTGGCTGAAAACCTAAGAGATCCCTCTTTTACACTGAGAAGGTTCCATTTACTTACTTTGAGGATCTTTTAGTTCCATCTTTTATCGTGAAGTGTAAGGCTTTCTTACCCACTCTGATTCTCCAACTTACCTTCCAAGCAGCTGGATTCTGACGAGATCTCAGTCACACATAGCCTGATGCAGAGCAGTATGTGTCAAACTTTTTCCAGCATGCCCCACTTCTGAGCATGAAAAAAAAAATTCCCACCACACAGAGCATCAATAAACTAATTTTTTGTTTATCCTTACAAAAATCATATTCATTCAACTTAGTTTCCCCTCATTTCCTTCCATGGTTGTCCACACCTCATTTGCACTGACTCTATTCCCCACCAGTGGGGCCCGCCCCACAGTTTGAGAACCACTGGCTTAGAGATACGCTCTTGTAGCCAAACAGTTGATTTGGACAAATCAGTGTCATATGATAAACTATTGGCCTGTAAGGTCAACTACTGGTGTGTATTAGCTGGGATGAGCAATAGATTATTTATCCAATCACCTTGAGGTTTTTGAAAGTGACTGTGAAATATGTGCAAAGTTTCCTTACAAAGATAGCAACTTGCTAACTACATGGTTAGCTATGATGACTGCTGGCTACCTTCCAAAACTCTTCAGCTATGTCACTCTGCATTCTATAGTCTGTTGAGCTGATTGGTTGAAGTTCACCTGCAGTAGACCGTGGCAGATGACTCAGCCAATCACCTAGCTTTAGAGTAATCAATTTGCTTTTCCTTTTCCAAAACGTCTCCAAGTCTGACTTGCAGGCCACTGGTTTTCCTCTACTACCCACAAAAAAGACAAAAAGGTAAGAATATTTTTTACTTACAAAAAGAAAAAAATCTTGTAGCTGAAGGTCAAAAAGCCAAACGCTGTGTGACTACATATGTTCATGGGTGTGTGCATGTGTTTATCACTGGTCAGGATCTCAGGAGGGAGCAGCAGCATTGTTAATACACGGTCATTTTGTGTAACACACTGAGTGACAGGCGAACTGGAAATGTACGTTCCCGGCTTTCTTAGGAAGGTGGCAGCGGGTTGCGCTCGGCTGAGTTTAACTTAAGGAAATGACACTTTCTCCTGTTAGATCTCAATCTGGCCGAGCACGCTGCCAGCCACAACAATGCATGTTGAAAATGGGAGGGGGCCACGTTATCCTCCTCCGGCCGGCCCGGTTCCGAGCCGAAGGAGTGGTCCGGCTGGTGTGCCTGATAAGCACCTGCCATGAGGCTGTGACAAGGAGAAGGGAGCTCAGCGGTACAAAGTGTTCTGATTCACACCCTGCGTGACCCTGCATAATGTCACCTACCACTAAATTCTCTGGAGATTAGAAAAAAAGAAAAAAGACATGCTTAGAAAAATAGAGGTGAGTCATTTAGGGTGAGGTGTGTGTGAGACAGAGCAGCTTCTCCAACGCCACAGTTCACCTGAGGATTAGAAATATATCCAGGAAGATAACAGGAGGGAACAGGAGATAAGAAACCTAGGAGGAGATGAGCTATTGCTATTACAGCATCCACAAAAACTCAAACATGCCACAGCTATTACAAATTCTATTTTTATGAGCAACGTATTAAATATTCACTGTCTTTGTTTTCTCAAATCAAATAAAGACTCTTTACAGGGATGTGTAGACAACCAAAAAAATGAGTTAGAAGTGTCTAACCTCATTAAGTACAAAACTGAGCATCTTGATTAATTGGAAACTTCACCAGCAAGTACCATTCAGCATATAGCCTCATGTCCACGGTAAACATGGATGTAAGCAGCATGCGATCTGTGGGGGGGTTATTCTGTAAACCCTGCACTGCTGTTAGTGTAGGGTTTACAGAATAATTATGAACGTTCAGAACTTAAACATAGCTACAGTGTTTACAGGAATATTGTAACATTTTTCTAATGGCTAATTAATATGCACAGCATTCTTACATTTTCCTCTTCAGACACAGGTGGTCCAGTCAAACATAACAGTACAAACGGTTCAACACGCCAAAATTAAACCACCCCTTCCACTTCCCACTATTTGGCCAACTTTGCTATTTAACTTCAGTGTTTAATATGAAATAATGTCAAATGCAACAGCACAAAATGCTGTCAGTTTAAAAGAGAATAAAAATTCTGCTAAAGTAGATTCCTAAGAAAACAGTCTTCTTTCCTTCAGAGTGTCGTCTGTAGCACATCACCCTCTTTAATCCACATTTGTAAATACACTATATTGCCAAAAGTATTCGCTCGTCTGCCTTCACACACATATGAACTAGAGTGAGATCCCATTCTTAATCCATAAGCATTAAGAGTTCCTTTCACTGGAACTAAGGGGCCGAGCCCAACTCCTGAAAAACAACCCCACACCATAATCCCCCCTCCACCAAACTTTACACTTGGCACAATGCAGTCAGACAAGTACCGTTCTCCTGGCAACCGCCAAACCCAGACTTGTCCATCAGATTGCCAGATGGAGAAGCATGATTTGTCACTCCAGAGAACACGTCTCCACTGCTCTAGAGTCCAGTGGCGGCGTGCTTTACACCACTGCATCCGACGCTTTGCATTGCGCTTGGTGATGTAAGGCTTGGATGCAGCTGCTCGGCCATGCAAACCCATTCCATGAAGCTCTCTACGCACTGTTCTTGAGCTAATCTGAAGGCCACATGAAGTTTGGAGGTCTGTAGCTATTGACTCTGCAGAAAGTTGGCGACCTCTGCGCACTATGTGCCTCAGCATCCGCTGACCCCGCTCTGTGATTTTACGTGTCATTTGCTGTCGTTCCCAATCGCTTCCACTTTGTTATAATACCACTAACAGTTGACTGTGGAATATTTAGTAGCGAGGAAATTTCATGACTGGATTTATTGCACAGGTGGCATCCTATCACATGGTACCATGCTGGAATTCACTGAGCTCCTGAGAGTGACCCATTCTTTCACAAATGTTTGTAGAAGCAGTCTGCATGCCTAGGTGCTTGATTTTATACACCTGTGGCCAAAGAAATGATTGGAACACCTGAATTCAATGATTTGGATGGTGAGGGAATACTTTTGGTAATATAGTGTATCTGTACAGGGAAGAAGGCAACTCTTGTCAAGGCCACTCAGGCAGGTTGGACTCATGCGCTGGACTCAGGTGAAAAGTTCAACAGGTTTATTTACACAAATAAACAAGTAGTCTACAGAAGCACACAAAAACTAGAATAATGCAATCCGAGGTTCAGACAGGCAGGGAATTCTTCTGGTCCTTTTCCATGGTCACTTTCTCTCTCTCAACAAGCCAAGTCTCTGATTCTCCACCGGTCAGGTCTTCTGTGCAAAGGAAACAAAGAGGTAAGTACTCGGAACAGGTAAGAAGAGCAGACAGCAAAAATCAAAGGGAGCCAGCTTCACTAACTATAGTCAGTGTAACGATCCAGCAAAGACTCAGAGCAAACTGCCATCTTAAATAGTGGCAGGAGCGCAGATGTTTGAACACAGGTGATCTCATTAACTCCAGGTGCGCAGAGCTGAAGGGCGGGAACTCAGGACAACTCCCGCCCCTAATACACAAGGGCGAGAATACCACAAACCAACACACACACAAAGAGGAGAGGGAGAGAAAGAGCAAAAAAGAGAGACCACAAAACTGAGGCAAGCCAGCACAGGAGGACCAGGGGACCATGACAACTCTGTGATATTTACTGAGATAAGCAGCAGATTTTGGGAGTCTGAGGGTTAATAAATGTGTGAAAATGATCAAACTCATCGTGGACCGCAAGTTCTAACTTTTGAATGATGCAGGGAATGACGGTAAGGTTAGGGTTGATCTTTTTACTCAGAAACTTGGCTGCTCCTCTCTAGCTGCAAAGACAACAAACCATGCAGTTAACATTTCTTCAGAAATGGCCTTCATAGCAAGAGTTTCTAACTGCAGGATGTCGCAGACAGCAGCCCGTGTGAATAGCTGCAATTTAACAAGTTGAAAGAAGAAGCTGCACAACTCTCTTTTGACTATTCTGATGTCAATGATCAGGCAAGTGGTTGACACAGTGGGCCTATTTCTAGGATTATTTTGTGAGTCTCATGTAAAAAGTGACACTCTGAATCGGGTTTATTTGTCTTTTACTTAGTTAACCTTTACTTAGTTTTCACCCTGAAACTGCTTGGTGGCTTAAATTAAAAGTTGGACCCCCCCCGGCAAATTGCACCCTGGAGGTAAGAATTCAAGGACAGCTATAGAAAAGCAGGCTGAACGCAAGAAAATACTCTATTACCCTCAAGGAAGCACGCTGTTGCTAATTTGTTGGCCCATATGGAGAATAAAAAGAAATATAGAGTTTGTTTTTCATTATCCTAAAGAGAGAGAGGCTATGTCTGTTTCGGACCCTGGGTTTTGTGTCCGAGTTTTGAGGTTTTTTTAAATTTTGGATTCTTATGTGTATGGTGTTTTGAGTTTTGTATTCCTTTTATATATTGCTCATATTACCTGGTTGGTTTCTTTATGATTATATTCACAGGTTTTCTTAGTTTTGGTTCTTGCTACCTCTTGTAATCTAGTTCCTGTTTGTGGTTGTTGTCATAGTTTATATTTAATTACTTGAGTTTCTGTTTATCCTGTCTCCCCTGTGTTCCGCCATATCTTGTTGTCTCCATCTCTGTGTTAGGTGTTCCCTTGTTATGTTACTTCCTGTTTTATTTTGATAGTCTTTTGTCCCTTGTGCTTTGTATTTAGTTTTACTTCCCCTGTCTCCTTATCACTGATTAGTTTCACCTGTACCTTGTTTTCCCCAGCTGTGTGTCCTCCTGATTAGCTGTCAGTATATTTAAAGCCCTGTCTCTCCTTTTGTCCTTTGTCAGAGTGTCTGTTAACATTACCTGAATGTCTCCTGCAGGTTTTGGATTTTGTACTTTTCATCAGCCAAATGAAAGGTTTATTTTGTTTTGTTTTTTTTGTTGTTGTTGTTGTTGTTGTTTTTGTTTTTTTCAGTCTGCATTTGGGTCCACAACTCTGCAAGTCATGACAGTGTCTCATACTATGACGTACCCATCAAAGTTTTTTCTCATATAACATAATTGAGTATAAATCAAATAAACATTATATTGCATGAGAAAAATGCAGAAGGGGACATTTGTAAATCATTGAGATGTTAGTCTTACAAGACGATTGTATGAAACGAATACTATTGGAGAAAGTGGCATATTCTTATACATTTCTTCTTTAAAATATAGAGAACCTTGAAGTGTTGCAGAGCATTCACTATAAAATGTCTATAATTTTTTTTTTATAACAATGCCTTATATTTGACATGATTTTCTGCTCTGTTCCTGTTCTGTACTTTAAAAACTGAAAGACAGTAAATATTCTGTTATGTAAATTTATTTAATGCCTCATTTTAAATGCTCAGCAGCATTGTAAATGAGGGATAGCCCTCAATGACTTTTCTAGTTTCAGTTAATAAAAGCGTCATTTTACACTCGCACAGAGGGCAGCTGTTTTCGGCACAAACTCTTAAAATCTGCTATACACTTCCTTCTCAGCACCAAACAGCAGATGGTACAATGGAGCATAGTTGAGCTTTTTGCTGTTGGTATTGACCAACGACAGACCTAAGAGATGGAAAATGTTGGACTTAACTTAAACTCAACTCCAACACATCTAACTTATGCGTAAGTAACTGTTTCCTGCCAAACAAAAACATTTAAAAAATCTGCTGAATGTCTTCTGAATTGAACAAACTGGTTCCTGTTAGGATTTGGGGCAGGCTTGGGGTTTTCTTTGTGCTCTCTCTCTCTCTTTCCCCTCAGGTAGAGAGTTGAGCAGATTACCTGTGCCTCCGCCCATGGGCGGAGCTGCCCTTTCCCCGGCTTGCTTTCACGCACCAGCAACTAAGTGCTCCATCACTGCTGAGTATTTAATGACCGGGTGTGGTAGTGATTCTCCGTCAGATCGTTGTCTTCGCTGGTAAATTGGCCTTCCTTGTTTGACTCTTTATACTGTTCTCTAATTATCTGCCTGTAGTTCCTGTCCCACTGCCTAAAACACTTACCTGTTTACCCTCCTGGAGTCCAAAGCCCACAGCCAGATTAGCACCACATCAGCACTCACGTTTTGTGATTCTCTGTGGAAACAACGACCTGCCTGCCCACTCTCCATCGAACTTCCTTCATCATCTCCGGATGCTAGCCTGCCCACCAGCTACCCCCTCACGGCTCAACACCTGCCGCCCACAAGTAAGGACTCTAAGCCCAAACACACTGAACTATTGCAGCCTTCATCCCATTGCTGGCCTTTGCTAACTGCCTCTCTTCCAGACCCTCTCTGAACGCCACTGTTGAAGTTAGTTCCTACTCAATTAATCTCGTGTCAGTTATTTCGTCGGTTGTCTGAGTCTGCTTCTTGGGTCCAGTTTCCAGTTTGTAAAATCATGACAGTTCCATATTGTAGAAAGGGAAAAATTCAGTTCTTTTTCAGATCTAGGTGCAGTGTGAAAGCATTCAATCCACGGAGCAATGTAAACAGCCCATACTTGGAAACTGTGCTTTTTGATGAGCTGTTGGGACTTCAGGTAGAAGCTGAGCACACCAAGAATCCCATTGCTCATTGGCTAACAGCGTGTGGTTGACAAGTAGTTAGCTAGTGAGCGAGCGTTAAATAACAGGCCTAATCCTCCTGTTTGAAACATGTTATGACCAAGATTTATAAAATAGAAAAAGGTTTTATTCAGTATGATCCAAAATGAGTGACTAAGACAATGAATTCAGTAGCAAAGTGTTTCCAGAGGTCAAGAAAGAGCCTTTTTCCCCATCGACTTCTATAGGACTGGAAGTATTTTTGCAACTGCGTCTATCGCCATCTGGTGGCCTTCAGACAGAATGCAGGTTTTTAGGCACTTACACACTGGCTTCATTTTGCTGACCAGGAAGCTACGTTCATGTTGTATACTGTCTGTGGTTAGCATATTGGGCTGCTAATGTCGCTAACGTTACATTAGCTTTAACCATAGAGTTTATAAATGATGGACATAACTTCCAGGTCTGAAAAGTGAAGCTGACGCAGAAGTGTCTTAGAGGTGGCCGGCAGAAGGAGACCCCTGTGGTTTCAAAAAGATTTCTGGCCCTATAGAAATCTATGGGAAAGCGGCTCTTTGCCCTGACCTTAGTAAACACTTTCCTGTTGACTTTATGGGCTTACTCACTCTTTTTGGGTCACTCTGAGTAGAACATTAAGTCCATTTTGTAAATTTGGGCATTCTAAGAGTCCAAAAGGATTATCTAGTAATCTGCTCATTGGATAATGATTTGTGATTGACAAGAGAGCATCTGGTTTTACAGTTAGATCCACCTCTCGCTCATCACATTTGGTTTCAAAACACTCCGATTTGACAACAAACAGGAATTCACAAACCAGTGACGTCACGGTGGCTGTGTCTATGGCTCTGACACTGAAACAGCCCATTTAGAAGTGGGTAGAATGAACTATTTGTGGGGGTTTTGAGCTGAAACTTGAAGAAAACAATCTGGGAACATGAAAATCTATAAAAGTAAAATGAATAGACAGTGGTATGTCTGAGTAAACACAATCATCAAAACTCCATTTACAGGGATCATTGCTATCTTAAGTTGTGCAAATCTTTATCACGCAATGTCATTAACAACAAAACATAAAACCGGAAGACTAACACTTGTTGATCCTGTTGTTCTTACACTCATTGTTCAACTGGGTTCCATTAGCATCTGGATGCAGCTTTATCCTCCTCATGTCAGAGTGGTAGTGGGAGTGTTGGACAGCCATGCACCAGGGCCATTACCATCCCAAATCCTAATTACAGAGGCCAACTGTGGGACACGGAGACATGCATGGACATGAACTACTCCAACATGTGGGCCCCATGATAAAAACACACACACCTTTAACTGGGTCTCAGTCACTGCAATTATTTAGCCACCCTGTCAGTCGCTGAGCACTTTATGGTTTATTTCAGCCTTTGGAATTGCTACAAGGGTGTGGTTCAACACATTAGAGAGTACAATGAGCAGCGAAATGTTCAATCACAGGAAAATATTGTTTCACTTCATTCAATTTACCTTCCTGTGAGTGACAGCTCGCCTCGCAGACTGTAAATTCCCACCCATCTGGTACCCAACTTCAACAAGAATTATCTGCAGCTGCTCTGAAACTTGGATCACTTGCAGTTAATTCAGCCTGACAGAGCTTTTGAAGCCTGTGTAATGTGGCTTGGAGTGGTCATTAGGACTAGAAAAGTGCTCTATAAGGCGCTGTATAAATGCAAATACATTACAAATGGGTGTAAAGCAGGTATAAATATGTGTTCTGCATTTGTCCCACCACCGAAAAATGCATTATCAGCTCGGATTGTTTTGGCCGAACAATATAGATTTAGGGAAGGACAAACATGCACTGCAGATATCGATATTTTCATCACTTTGCTGCTGTTTCGCCAGTGCAGTCAGTTTATAACCCCATTTCAAAAATATTGCCAATGTGGCTGGTAGGTTTTGTTTTTTTGGGGGTTTTTTTTATGTTACACACCAAACTTAATGTACACACGGTAATTCTTCTTTATAAACACTGATGCATAGTTACTGTAGACCAGCGTCATACCTATACTCACAACTGCATAAATGCACTGCTTTCATTCTCTTTTTGATGGTGCTGTCAGACAGATACTTCTGACAACTCATCTGGGGCATCTGGATGTACTCTAGCATAACATCTGCTGTTCTTTATGCAACAATGTCGCCACTTCACTCCACTAGCATCTAACTTGCCTCCATCTCCTTCAAACAGACCAACAAACAATCTTGGGAGCCGCTGCTGTGGACTGTGTCAGCTCTTAAACCCGGTTTGGGAGCTTTACGTATTGAATTTTGTTTTCCCTTTATTTTTTCTCATTGTTCACTCACTGGTTCCTTCACAACATTAACCCAACACACTGAAACACTCCAGGCTATCTAGTGTGATTTTGTGGGATTCTAAACAAGCATGTTGGGAATGAGACATGTCTTGCGTTTGCCAGAACTGAAAAAGCTGTTGCATATTTGGAAATAGAAATTATTAAAGAAGAACAATGTGGACCTAGAGTAATTTTTGGGTATTATCCTGAGATGAGTCCTGATGAGTCCTGCCGGTCTTTGGCCCAGTGGATGCTGGGATAAGCTCCAGTTCACTATGACTCTCAGTGAATTCGTTCATAGCAATTTTAATGACTAACTTTAATGATTAATTATTTGGATCTATAATTTTAAAAAAGAAATGTGTTTACAGAGCTCTTATTTCTTTTATTTATCACCATTTAGCAACTCTGGACAAAGTCTGATTTGAATTTAATCTTAATATTCACACTAACAGTAAATGTCAGCACCTCTTCTAGAGCGACTGACTCTAACCAAAAATATGTGATAAAGGAATGAACCTGAGCTGGGAAAGGGTCAGAGTGGATTTATTAGGGCCATTACAGGGAAACAAACGTGGTCAATGAAAGTCATCACTAATAAACTACACATAAACAAGTAATAGTAGGCATGTGTCTGTGTTTTACATGTCTCACATGAGCCGTAGAGGCCGGACACAGACCATCGGCTTCTGACAGGCATTTCAAACCCCTCCTGCCCTCTCCACCATGTGGCCTCGCCGATAATGGGAACCTGATCAGAGGGAGCACGGGGGGGGGGTGATGTGGTCTGTCTTTTGTGAGAAACTCTTCAAAGCGCTGGCCCTCCTATTTGTCCAGTGGAGCTCTTTGTAACGGTATCCTCCACTGTCATTTTGCCCCTTTTATTTTTAGGCAGAGCTATTATTGCTCCCATACCCCTCACATACCCCTGGGCTTTGTGTGCAGGGACAGGGTCAGGTTTTAACTTCTTTTTTTTTTTTTCATGTTCAGAATCGTCTTTTCTCCCCCTCCTCCACATGTCCATGTCGTGCGTAAAGAGTAATGGATCACACTGGCCGGCGAGCGCTCTTCTAATTCCATGTCTCCCTGGGAGCACAGCGGCATCTGGTTGGTGCACGGCTTGACTCATTATTGGACCAAAGTCCTGAGGTCCAATAATGAGGTCCTGTGATGCACAACTGATGGTAACAATAGTGTCCTTAAAAAGTCACCTAAGTGACTGGTTTAACAGGAAAGCACAACAAATGAAAAAGATAGATTTATGAAGTGCAAAGTTTTTCTGTTACAATTAAGAAATTCTCTTAAAATAAATGCAGTGGAACTTATGTAGTGCTTTTCTACTCTGATTGAGCACTCAAAGCACTTTCTACTACAAAACTCTTTCACCTAATCACACCAGTGTTTTTTTTCTATGCCTAAGCACTTTTATCTGACATTCACACTCCAATGGATGCATCAGTGGTAACTCAAGGTTCAGTAGCTTGCCCAAAGATGCAGACTGGAGGAGCTGAGGATTGAACCACTGATTTCCCAGTTGGTAGATGACCTGCTCTAGCTCCTGAACTATAGCCACTCTATTTAGTGAATCTGATACCCCTTTAGTGTAATTTTTCAGTCAGTAATATAGAGTTAAGCAGAGCTCCCTCAGCATCTGAAATAGGCATCATTAGACCACCCACAAATGTGCTCTGTTGGTGGTGTCACTGTCGCCGGTTGGCCCTTTAATGTGCAGTTGACACTATAGAAGGGTCTAGTTTGACCAAACAGCCTTCTGACTGGAATTCATGTGACCGTGCCACCTGCTACCTTTTGCCCAGGTGTGTATGAGGTGAGCTGGATAGAATAGAGGTGAATCAGCCCGGAAAATTGCAGTGTGATGAAGAATAACCTTTGTCACATCTATCTTACAGTAGTTGGATATAAACTCATTCATTCTAATTATCTCCAGCAAATACATTTTTTTACCAAAAAAGAACACAGAGGAAAGAAGGTTCATTTTTACAACCTTAACATTTGGTTTCTTGGAGCCAGAAACCACTAAACTATGAAAAAAAAAAAAAAACAAACACTAGAATTTCACTCACCAAAACTGGTGCACACATTTCTTGGATGGGCTGTACTTCACAGCAGGCCTTATTATCTGTCAGACAGTTCCATTAAAAATGCTCCAAGAGGCACAAACGGCAAAAACACAGTCAAGACGTTCAGTTCAGTGACTCGTATTAGTGGAGGTGAGGCCTAGCAGAGAGCTGCCAGCTGCACTGACCTGTGACAGCATCAGTCTCTCAAAGTAGAAAGGCCCTTAAACTTAAGTCTTAATAAAATCTAAAAGTGTGAGTTATAAAAATTCAACCTCCATACAGTTTTTATGAGGGGGGGGGGGGGGAAAAAAA
>VUQI01047364.1:9156-22586 GCA_015106735.1 Paratilapia polleni | reverse complement strand
CACACAGCAAAATTCGCCTGTCACCCTGGCAGTAACCGTACGATCTCCCTCCTGCAACGTTTCTTTTGGTGGCCGTCTCTAATCAAAGATGTACGAGAATATGTAGCTGCTTGTTGTCCCGTCTGTCCAGCATCACCTGCGCCGCTATCGCCGTTTCTGGAGAATGACCCGGGCTGCCTTGCTACGGACCATGGACCAGAACAAACATCGAGCTGATCGCCACCGTGTGCCGACCCCTGCATATTCCCCAGGTCAGAAAGTTTGGTTATCCACTAAAAACATTCGATTACATACAGAGTCAAAGAAATTGTCCCCAGCTTTCATTGGGCCGTTTGAAATCCTATCTGCCATTAACCCTGTTTCTGTCCGTCTACGACTACCCCGTCATATGAAGATCCATAACACCTTCCGCGTGTCGCAGTTGAAACCTGTCCGCTCCAGTCGCCTGTGCGCCATATGTTTACTGTTAAAACATACAAACATAAACATTAACGTAATTTATCAGTCATGACAATAATGCACTGGAAAGTTAGCTGAGTCCAGTGAAAGCACGGGTTTGACTGGAGAACCAGTAGCAGCTTAAAAACCTAAAGCCTCAGAGTACAGTTTTATTGGCAGAGACCCAACAGTATGGAGTTCGGTATACACTGCAAACTGGAAATCGCTGATCACACCAGTACAATTGCTATGCATGAGCACTTTGAGACATAAGCCTTCTCTCAGTGTTTCTGGGTATGCCGAATGAGGTTTAAGGTAATTTGAGTTTTGATATCCCTACGCAGTCAGTGTGAAGTTTGGATGAGTAATTTGATGATAGTGAAGTATAGATGCAAACATCAATACTGGAGGGCAAGTAAACAGGTACATTTTGAACAGGCACTTGATTAGTCTGCAAAACTAAAATGTCACTAGCTGAATGTAAGCAATTATTGTAGATCAACTATAGTGAACACCAAAAAAATCTATTTTTCATAGAGCTAACTGAAACAAAAAGGCAATCCACATCACACTCTACCATAATCTCCCATTACAATAAGACTTTTGGGATTCAGAGTTCATAGACACCACACAAAATATTCATTTTCAGAGACAAATAGAGGCTTTGGAGTATTAAAATAGGTGTGAGAGTAGAGGAAGGAGGAGATGGATGGATACAGGCAAAATGATTCAAGCCAGGTGAAATGCATCAAATTGGAGAAGATAAGGGGAGAATAAGAGAAATTGAGCTATTAAAATGGGTGCATGACTCTGAGGAAAAAAAATGGAAGGAAGAGAGAGACAGAGAGAGAGAGAGAGAAAGCAGGTGTAAGATTCATGGAGAGCACTTATCCCGAAATATATATGAATCTGTGGCAGGAAATGAGACAGATGCAGAGGAGAGAGGAGGGAATAATGGCAGGGAGAGCGCTGCCAGGTTAGAATGACTCTTGCTCAGAGAAGTTGCCTTGGAAAGTTTGGTGGTAATGGTGATGGATTTTGAGGAAGAAGGACCGGTGGTGGGGGTTGTGGTAACGGATGCTGAAGATGGCGATGGTGGTAAAGGTGGGTGGTGGGGTGAGTGCCTCCATCTTCCCTGGCCCTCTAATAGCCCTTCATCAGAGCTGCCCAGCACTGACGAGACTCTAATTGCAGCACCTTGCAGCAAGGGGTCATTTTTACTCTAATTGTAGTGAAGCTGAGGTGGAAGTTATTCAGAGTTGCCATGTGGTTGGATGGAGGCAGCTGCACACCCAACACCTGTATTCATTCACCTTTGCATGGCTGCAGCTCATGCTGTGTGAGAGAGGGCAGCTTGTCCAAAGTTATATTTAGCTGACAGGTGAATTATGATTGCCAGCCTGTGCTTATGTGGGTGAATGTTAACCGCATTGATTTGTCGATGACGGTGTGTCCTGCCTATTGGACATACTGAAAACTTTGAGCAGTGCTACATCAGAAAATTCACACACACACACACACACAGAGGCACAAATTTCCATTTCATTTTGTGTAAACATTCTTTCTGGTAAATACCCAGCAATGTGCCACAAGCTCCTCTACCTTAGCTTAAGTACTCCCAGGCCTGTTTGCTGAGTGGAGTCAGTTACAAAGTAAGACTGAGGAGAGAGCAAAACACACCGGCACAGCAAAATCACAGTAGGCCAACTAGGACTTTAACACTCATTTTCACCTGGAGCACAAGTTTTGTTTGCTGCAACAACAGCTTAACAGACTTCCCTGTATACAAGGATCATCATGCAACAGCAGGATAGATCATCATCTCATCAGGAAACTGTGACAAATGTTAGTTTCAGAGCTCATTCTCTGATGAAGGCCACTAGGCATTTTCTTTCTTTTTTTTTTTGGATATGGCCAGAATAAAAAGGAAGAATTGAGTTTTGCCAACATTTTCCTGAAGTTTTGTGTAACTGCTACCTTTTTACCTTTGGGTATTCAATATTGGAACTACATGAATTTGTTTTATCACCATAAACAAATATAATGGAAAGGTACATCCTTTAAAACAAATATTTCTCAGTTGTTGAGAGATGCTCGTTTGGACTGCCCCCTCTGCCTTGCAGGTTCTGCAGCAATGTAATTTATGGGCCAGTAAAGATCTCCAAACTGTTTGAACTACAACAGCAGATTGTAACACAGACCTTCTGTTACATATTTTAGCTTCCAGCTATCTCAGCATCCACCTGAAAATAATCAGGGTTATTTCCTCTCACTTTGGAGTGCTCTTTCTAGAGCCATGTAACCACATATTGTGTAACTCTTCACAGGCTGAGTGGTACCTTTTATACAGTATTTTATGCCATATTTATATTTATTAATATTTATATTGTATAAAAATATATACTTGAGCTGTCACTGACCGTAGTAACTATTTATCTGTTAAACTTAACCATAGTCACTCATTTAAACCATAAAGGTGCCCCGTGGAGTTTTGTTTACATTCAGTCTTTCTTAAGAAAACACAATCAACATCCTGAGTACATTTCCTACCTCATATAAACGTCTGCAAATCCAAATTTTAATATGATAACAACATCTTTTCTCAGTACAAAATCCAAGACACATTTTCCATTTAAATACCAACCGCTTGCTTTGCAATGCCTCATTTGAATGAGCCTCCCACCTGTGCACTGTGCGCTCTGCACCTGGCACCAAAATATCACACAGATGCACAAAGTGAATTCCAAGGTCAGGAAATTACCAAACAGTCAGTGCTCTGTGTGTGCTGGTTATTGCACTGCTACAAAAATTGGGCCCTTAGGGTCAAAATACCGGTCCTCGGTGTAGATGTCCTTATTCTAAAAAGGCAGGCTCTTTCAGAGATAAAATAAACATGGACCTGGCACACACAGACACACACACACACACCTCATGCACAGGCACCAACCTCAGACTTGGTGACTGTCTGGGCAATACGCGTGGTGGCTTTGCAGAACAGCCTTGACCAGTGAGGTTTTACCAGTGCTCAGCAGTCCAGTGAGCAGGATTGGGAACTGACCCAACAACAGAGCCTTAACTAGGGAGGTGTCATGAACTGGATGTGTTGCAGATATTGGTGATTAGGTGCTATCATGTCATTGGGAGCTCCGTGTGGTTTGACTTAAGAAACTGCTGCTCTTGCTTTTTGAAAGTGACATTTTGTACACTGTTTAGTCAAAATAGTCTCTGATAAGCAGTCAGTAAAGTAACTAAAGTAACAAACAGGGAAATGGATGAAAGGAGGAGTGTGAAGTGGGATGAGATGAGACAGGAAGGATAAGAGGGGAGGGATAAAAGGGTGACAGGAGAGAGAAAGACAGAAGAGATAAGGGATGAAGGCTCCAAATAGAGACAGACAGATGAAAGGATGAGCGAGTAGCATGGATGACAGAATGAAGTGAGAGATGTAACGTGGAATGAGAAAAAAGAGGAGAAGAGACAGAAGGATGAGGAGCTAAAAGGGAAGTGAAAGGGGAGTGATGTATTTGGAGATAAAAAAGCGAAGGGTAAACTAGGGTGAAAAGGGTTACAACAACAGAATATTCACAACTTTAGACAGAAAAGTATTTTAACAGGTAAGGACTATGAAATCAATTTGTGATTAATGATGAACTTGAACATAATGTTGACTGGATGAAAAGGATGATCAAAATCTAAATTTTTCAAATGTTTTTTGAATTATGTCATTTTCATACAATTTAGAAAGTCTGTACTATAAAATAACTACATACCAAGTCTCCTCCTTTGTATGTAATGTAAAATACATTACATACAAAGACACACGAATGCAGAGAAGTGAAAGAGTGTGGAGGTGAGGTTTGTGATTGTGCGAACAAATCTGGCAGCAGGTGTCCACCACCTGAGGTCAGGTACACATGGCCAGACGATTACTCACTTTTCAGAGTAGAACCAGCCCTTTGGCAACCTATCTTCAAAAGAAAACCAGGTTTTGTTCTTTGGGCCCACATAGTGCAGGTAAATTAGTGTTCTACTGAAACTTTTTTTTTTTAAAGTCAAAGTTTGATATTAACTTCAGACAATGATAGCGCCAATGTTCAGTTTGTTGGACAAATAGGCAGCAGGAAAGTTGCATATTATTCTCTGTCATGTGCTTACAACCACTCTGTGAAATTTTGTCCTTAAATATTATTCAATGGCAAATATGAGCAAAGGTTGTTCTCCACGGTGCCTCGTTAAAAGAGGGAGACAATAAACATTCTGAGAATGTAATAAAGAACAGTAATAAAATGCAACATATATCGTTAGACTGTACAAGACAGATACACAGTATAGCCACTGTGACATCACTCATTGTTTGTGAACCTGGATAAGACATGTTAGGCGCCAGTCACACAGGCCTAGAGACCAGTTGGCAACTGCGTGGCAACCACTAAGGAAAAATATGTATTCCCCGACCGGTTGGCAAGTGATTTCTTTGGTTGCTAGCAGATTGCCTGTAGTTTGTATAGAAGATGCCAACTTGGCTGTAAGCACTCCACAACTACTCGCTAAGTGGTGGCAAATAAAAGTTGCACCTTTTGAAATGTGCTGGTTTCAGGGTAAGGCACAACTTTTAGTTTGAAGACGAATGGTCTCCGTTTCTGGTTTGCATTTACACTTTTTCAAGTTTCACTGCCTCTCGGTGGTTAGTCAGTGAGTGTTTGCAGACAAGTCGGTGTCCTCCATGCAAACTACGGACGACCGCTGCAATCTGCGGCAATCACAAGGAGGTTTTCGGTGCAGCAACCTCTTTGTGGCCGATTTTATCCAGGAACCATTCACAACCGGTCAGGGAATACACATTTTGGCAGTCACCAACTGGTCTCTAAGCCTGTATGACTGAGGACTTAGTCTTCAAACTTGTATTGTGGGGGCTTTAGCTCACTTGCCTGAGTTCGAATCTGCCCCAAGGCCATTTACTGTGTGTCTTCCCCCTGCTCTCTCCCCCACCACTCCTGTCTTCTCTCCACAGACCATATCACAATAAGGGCTAAAAACCTCAAAAGAACTGTGATCTCAGTAAACATTTTCAGGTCATGAATCAAGTGAGTAATATGACATTTTCTCATAGACTTCTATACAATCAGACTTCTTTTTGCAACCTGAGGAGTTGCCCCCTACAGGCTATTAGAATGAATGCAGGTTTAAGAGTTCTGTATTAGCTTTTCAGACTGGGAGGTTTTGTTCATTTGTTGATACAGTCCACACAGATATCTATGGTACACCCACAGGCCCTAGGTTAGAGGAATGCTTGAATCCCATGAAGCCAGAATCCCTCCTGGTACTTGACTCCAGTTCTGTAGGCTTTTTGTAAGTTCCTGTATGAAACAACTGAGTTTATACTTAAAGTCCTCAACATTTAACAATACTTATCTATCTTAAAATTAAGATAGATAAGTAATGACAATGGTAGTTTACTACAAAATTAAAATTGTTCTATCTGTAATACTACTGAGAGGGAAATTGTAAAGGCCATGGAAATAGAGCACCTGATATATAAAGAAAAGTAAAACCTGAGAAGCTCAAGAGATATTACATGGCTTTGTTGTACAACCAAGTGCAGACTTCTGCTAACCCACTGCTGGAATCAAAGACATAGAAACAACACATGGAAACAAAGACATGCATGATAATAAAGAGAAAAAAAACAGTTTCTTTTTTCTTTCTGTTCATATCAACCACAGGAAAAGTTTAAACTTCTCTCCAAGTTTTCAACTACAGAAAGCAGACAGTGATTTAAGAGTGACAATAATAGAAAAGGAACTAGATTAAAAACATTTGATGTTTATGTTCTTTCCAGATAAGACACAACACAGGGAAGTTATTCAGCAGGACGCAAAAGATAAAGGGGTTGAGTGGGATACAGTCAGTGCAGTCATATGAAATGCCAGGTATCACAGAGCTTAGGGACCAAATGAAAGTTCAAATCTCTCAATACTCAACATTTTACAAGGTCAACTTCAGCATTCAGAGTGACACACTAAGAGGAACTGAAGGAAAGAAAGCAAGGACCATATTCACAAATACTGTTATTTTAACATAATATCAAGGACACAAGAACTTACTTTGTAAATTGTCTATTGTAACCAGTTCACTTTGTAAAAAAAGAAAATGCTACATGACCTCAGTTAAATAACTAATGTGGATGAGAAGTCACTGTGTCTGTTACTAGTGTTTGGTGTATATCTGACATTAAACTAAAGTTTAATTTCATTAGAGACAACAAAGTTACATGTTTACTTGCAAACTCTCAGGTGACAACATCATGAACATCAATACAAATTATTTAATGTCATTATCCTCACTGAATATAAAACTTGAAGTTACGGCATAACTGTATGAGTACCAGGCAAATATTTATGTTGCTGATAATGAAGAAGCGTGCACATGAGAAAGATAAGAGCAGTTTGCTGAACTACACAGATAGGAAGCTGAGATCACTTTCACAGAAAATGCAGGCTTATTACACGCGGCTTACAGGAAGTTAATTTGCGTTTTAAACAATGAAAGCTCACTCATGCAGAGAAATTGTTATTGCATTGAGAAGGAGTGTCTTTCAGCCAGTGAGTCTGTGAGGCAAGCTAAGTTTGATTTAATGCACTCTCCATCATTTAATCATGGAAAACCCACAAACATTGTGGTGATTTGTTTAGCTGTCAGTTTGTTCCATTTCTAATGTGAGCCAGACTGTCAGCAGAATGGATCAGGTTCAGTTTCTGTTTTAAACTATTAATCATGGCCTGTCTTTGTGCTTTCACCTTGTTGGATTTACAAGACAGAAACCAAAACAGCTTCAGTATGTTTCCTTCTAGGCTCTAACCTTCAGCTGCTGCCCAGAATAAAAGAGTTTCTAGTAACTGTATAGTCACTTTGACAAACTTGTGGCACAATCTGACACTTGCATGTTAGTCAGGTGTTCATTCTAGAAATTTTCCCTCTGTTGATGATTGTGGGATTTTTGTGATGTAGCAGAGTTGTTATGCTGCTTTACTCTTTTTTTTCCACCTCCACTTTCCCACGCTGTCAGACTGCCCTTATCCTCAATTCTGTCGTCATCACTCTGATCCAGTAATCTTCATTTTGCTTTCTCTGAGCCAATCAGTCTCTGTTCCACAGTCAGAACTCACTCTATTTTGTCATTCTGCCTGTCAGGCTGATATGCAATCATCCTCCTCCAAATCTCCACCTCATCCTGGATATTTAGAGTCCCATCAAAAGTCTCCATCTGCTCCACCACGTCACTAGTGTCTATAGACTCTAGGGTCCTGTTCTTTTTCTTTCTAATCATTCAGGACACCACTTTTGCTGTGTTGGTTCATCAGTCTAAATGTCAAAATACTGTCAAAACACATCAATAATGTTCTTTACTCTCAAATGACCACTACTTATTGAAATACCACAATGATAGCTCGAGACATTTGATAGTAGCAATTTTAAAACAGTGTAAGACTACATCACATCATTGGCCCTTCCAAAAACAATGACTATACCATTGTTTTGGCTAAGGATGTAACAGATGGACGTAGTTTCTTGATCAGAGTGCCTTCAACCTGCATTCTTTCTAATGGCCAGCAGGGGCCAACTTGTGAGGTTTCAAAAATAACTCCAGTTGTATAGAAGTCAGCCTAGAAAACCGCCTTTGACTCCCTTACTCAGTAAACACTTTCCTGATGAGTTTATGGCCTCAGTCACCATTTTCATTAATATGTAATACAACATGATGTTCAATATATAAGTTCTGGTCCTCATTAGAGGCAAAATATGATAAAACAGCGTATGCTTTACTGTGTGATTAGCAAGTCCCACAAAGTATCCATCAGTTTCTCAGTCAGATCTACCCACTGCCATGACATCTAAATTCAAAAAGTTAAGAGAGTGACGGTGAAAACGCTCAGCTTGAAGCTTCACAACAGGACTTCAGCAACCATGGGGGGACATCAAGGTCGTTGCATCTACAGTATCTTTTATATACATGATCATTAATAACTTTTTTACTTTCCAAAGCCTTCCAGTGAGCCAGACAGGATCCTTTAGTGTTCCAGTTCTGGCCCCTTGTTTGCTGACACTGTCAACAGTCATGGGTAATGTTACATTTAAAGGTAACTTATAACATTACAAGATTACTTCCATTAGAAATTAATCTGCTAAACTACAGAAAGATAACTTGTTACAGTACTTTTGTGTTGCCAAACTGAAACACCCCTTTGGGTTTAGCTTGCTCATGTTGGTCATACTGCCCAAGGGTGTTTAGCCTACTATACATTTCCTGCTAAATGTATTGACTTCAGCATGTTATATAGTGAGTTGTAACACTAGCATCACTCTCATTCTTCTCCTCAACAGGCCTCACCACCAGAATTGTGGAGCTGTGCTTAGCTTGGAAAATGTGAAGTAGAATTCCTTAGCAGTTGAGAGGCACATATTATCATCCTGGCACAAAATACTACAAATTCTTCCACATTCCTCTCAAGCTGCAACCGTCGGGGTTCAAAAATGAAGCCAATGAGGAAGTGCAAAAAACTGCTGTTCTTCTAATGTCCAGTTGAGGCTGGTTCCATAAGGATGGCATGGTGGTGGAGTGGTCAGCACTACTGCCCCACAGCAAGAAGGTTCCTGTTTCAAACCCCTGTGCCTATCTGGGCTTCGTCCAGGTGCTTCCTCCTGCCGTCTAAAGACATGCAAGTTAGGTTAGTGCTTTAAGTGTACAGAATAAGTGCTTTATGAATCTATGGTTGAAATGTGACTTGTAGTGCTTTGAGTGGGCAAATATCTCTATAATTTTGTTTGCTCCATGGAACACCCTGTCCTAAGGTTTGTGCTTCAGTTTTGGTGAGTCAAAGTCTAATATTTGATTAGTGTGTTAGGTATTTGCATGCCACCATCTTGTCCAAATATGGTCACTTCTGACTCAAAAAACAACATGGCAGTGGCCAAAATGCTAATATTGAGGCTTCAAAATGCAGATTCCTGAAAGCAATGGGTGATGTTACGGTGTCTATGTCCATCTTTTATATACAGTCTATGTTTCCACTATGCTGCTACTTGCCAATGAGTTGGAGGGATTGTCTAATTTTGTCATAACATAAGAAACAGCAAAATGCAGTAAAATATTTACCAGTAATTGACTAGTTGAATTGCACAATTCACACATTACATTACAGTTAGAGTACTCGTTAGACTCTAACGTGTTACTTTGTAATACTATGTTTTGCCCATTGCACTCCTTAGTTCTGGTTACCTACAGTGCAACAAAAATGTCAGGTAAATGTCAATGTAGAGAAAAGTCTTGCCCAACTTAGCATTTTGAAGAATGTTTACAGTATTAATCTGGACTTTGGTAAAATATAGCATGTGACTATACTATTTTTGTATAGTAATATTAGTATTACACCAAACAGGACCAAATTGTCACTCTGTAATGTCTTAAATACTTTAAACCTTTTTGTCATTTATGCATGTTATATCAGATAATTGTTATTTTGTTAGTCCTCTCCCACCAGCATTCCCACTTTGTTCCATTGCAAACCCAGTAAGACAAGTCACAGTAACTTCAAATTGTCTGTGACAAACAGGGACGAGACAGGCAGTCGCAGAGAGGAGGAAATGAGAACACACGTTTGACAAGTAAAACTGTCACAAGCCTTCTGGGATTGAGCCTTTTGGCAAATAAAGGCGTGGGAGGGTGTAAACAAGTGTAGCTGAACGAAAAAGCAGTTAAGCACTCAAGGAGGCATATACAGTATAATCACACACATCGAACATATATTCATTCATATATACTCATGTGTCTACTGGTGCACCTGCATGCATGTTCACATAAGGAAAGACACAACAACAAAGAAGATGGTATACTAAGACCAAAGTACTCCACAAACCCTAGCAGAGTCAGAACTGAATCAAAGAGGAAAAGAAGATATTGAGGAAAAATAGAGGCAAATGAAAGGCGTGCCCATGAATACAAGCGTACACACACAGGCTCATGAATACACAGAAGTGCCAACAGGTGACAGTGTCATTGATTTATAGATAGATTGGTGGTTGTGTCTCAGCTGTTAGAGCCATCTCATCCCAGTGGATGGACTGCAATGCACAAACACAGCTGGGAGCAGGCGGAGGCAAACAGGTGATCAGGGCAAGAACAGTGCAGAGATAAATATCGAGCCACCGTGATAAGAGATGGAAGCCAGGAAAGGCAACGAATTTGAAGGAAGAGAAACCGACAGAGCAATTAGAGGCGGGGAAATGGAACAGAGCAAAGCAAGGAAGAAATAAGCGGTGTAAAGGAGATGAATACGATGAATGGATGCAGTGAAAATGGATGGGTTTGTGTGTGTCTGTGCACAGAGGCAATCGTGTGTTTTCATTTGCTTTAGTGTAATGATTAACAGGAGATTTTAGGATGTGTGTGTTTGCACGTGTAACTATAACAATACAAGGCTGCCAGAGGGCCCTCATTTGATGCCCTATGTGGATTCATTCATAAAAAAAACAAACCAAAAAAACCCAAAACAAAACACGAGGACCTCATGTGTCAAGTACGTAGCATATTAACTGCTTGCTCTCTCTGCAGGCCGAGGTCATAGTGGTGCTATGTTGCAGTGACAGACAGGAACAGATAGGAAACTGGTAATTACGTTTTAGGAATAACATAGCAAAACTAGAAGGGCACTCTGAGATCACTGACCTCCACCGAGGCCAATGTTAAAGAACAAAAACAAGAGAAGTCCGCATACTGCATACCTCCCCCCAAGGCTGAAAATTCCCTCCACACCATGCACGAATTAAGTCCCTGGATCCAGAAGGCTATCTACTCTATCTACTATTAGTTTGTGATATTTTCTTGAGAACATCAAGATGAGGTTCTCTTACTTTTTCTTATTTCAATATGATATGTATTTGTGAAGCTATTTAATTGCCCAAGTTGGGCCAAGCCATGCTACGGATAAGATTTTAATGCAAATTCTTCCATAACATTTTGAGTAATTCTGCTAACAAACAAGCAAAAAAAAAAACAAAAAAACAAAAAACAAAGAGACAACCCAAACTAATCGCATAACTTTTTTTTTTTTAGCAGAGATTAAAAAAAGACAAGCCATGACCAAACCATAACGTCCTTGGCAAAAGAGGCAAAAATTCCACCAGCTCACCTTTTTTTTTCACTTGCTTGTCTTAGAAAGAGTGACAAATCTGGCAGAGTTGTGGGTGGTTCAGTTCTGATTTGTAAATCCTTCTTTCCTAATTGATGCTTCACATGACCAAAGTTCATTGTACTCTAGTGGTGCAATAATAAAGAAAGGAGCAGTAGTCAAAGTCTGTTTCAGGAATCAAAAAAGCTAATAAAAACTGTGGATAAAGAAAGGAATAGAAAAGGGAACTCACATTTAAAGCATTCTGGATTATCCAGTTGTTTGTAGCTGTGAATGTATTAAAATTTAAATAGAAGTGGGGGTTTGGCACAGATCCATGCTCTTAGGTGGACAGAAGCCTATTATTCAGCAGGTATTGATCTATGCATGTCTCTCTCTCTCTCTCGCTGTGTGTGTGTGTGTGTGTGTGTGTGTGTGTGTGGTGCCACTGTGGGCAGAAAACTGCAGCAGCAAAAAAAAAGGGAGCAAACACGGTTAAAACATATACCTCAGAGTGAGAAAACACCAGTAACAGCAGCCAGATTCAAAGTATGGGCTATGGCAACCCATCTGATAGCAACTCAAAGAATCAAACTGGAACAAGAGTGAACAGAGAGATTAGAGCTGCTGTCCCAAAGGTGAACCAGACGGGATGAATGCCTGATGAGAAAAAGGAACATGAAACAGGAGCAAGGCACATAAACAAACGGCAGGTTGATCTGTATTTGGATGGATAGGTGTGTGAGTGAATATTTGGCCATAGTGAAATATGTGTTGGTGAGTGGCATCCCAGTAGGATGGCGCAGTGTGCCAGCACTGTGGTGGTTGAGGAATCTGGGCAAAGCCCTGAAGGGGAAACTTGGGATGGCAGGGACTTAATGAAAAAGAAATGAGAGGGAGATGTACAGGTGTATACAACAGAAGTGTGTGGGTGATGGGGAATGAGAGCAGAGGAAAAAAAGAGAAGGAGAACAAGAATGATAGGAAGAGGAGCAGAGGAAGAGAGATGGGGTTGGGAGGGGGGTGGGGGTGGGGGTGTATTTGGCCTTCCTCTGTATGTCCTGGTATCTCCAGTGAGCAGCACTGTGCCTCAACAGACCACAGACAGAAGGGGTGGATGGGAAGGAAACACAGGAGGTAGAGGATGAAAAATGTCTTGAGCTAGCTAGCTGGCTGGCTGTCAGGCACCAGCCTCTGACTCACAAACCTCCTGCAACTCTCCTCCACTCTGTCCAGTAGGGAGGAATGAGTTTAGGTAGGAAGAGAGGCTGTTAAGAAAGAAAGGAGTCAAGAGAAAGCAACAGGGTTTCCAGGTAATGATGTGTGAAGGCTAAACAGAGACACGGTTTTAGTGAGAAAAAGAACAGGAGGGGGCAGATAGCTCTGATGGGCAGCAGGACACAGCTGTCACACACACACACACACACACACACACACACACACACACACACACACACACACACACTCTCTACCTCTCTCTCTTTCTCAACCTGTTTGTGTGACGGTGTGTATGTGTGTGCATTTTCAAAGTACTGCAGCAGATACTCCACTTTCAATTTCAGCCAATGTACCATTTCTGTCTCAATCTGTCTGTCTCTCTCCATCTTTCCATAAATCTCAATTTTTTCAGAAGAGCTCTAGATCTTCTCTCTGTCACTCTGTCTTCCTCACAGCACCGCTCGCTCACAATAAACCAGTGTGACCAAATCTCTATTTGAACCCTGCTCTCCTGTCTAACACACTGGAGCTCTGACCTCTTTCTTTCCTGCACTGGGTCAAGATGTGAACATGTTCTTTTTTTTTTTTTTTTTTTAAATTTTTTTTTCT
>VUQI01047358.1:6646-17950 GCA_015106735.1 Paratilapia polleni | reverse complement strand
GTCAACTACATATATATATATATATATATATATATATGGATCAAATGGAGCTGAATTAACAGGATCAAAACCCAAAAAAGACAATAGTATCTACTTGTCAACATTGAATGGTGATTGTTGAATAAATCCTACACACTGATGGTCAGTGATTATGATGTATTCGAAAGGCAAGGTCACAGTAGCTACTGTTCAGTTGCTAAAAAAACGTTCATGAACAACCAGTGACGTATTAAAGGGTATAAAGCTGGTTCCGTGGAAGGACAGGTAAGACAGGTGTGGAAAGCACAGGGCCAGGTCATGCTACTCTGAAAAGAGTCGGTCCTCACACACTCTGAGCTGGATGTACCGAACAACCATCATGCTCTGCTTCTTCCTGTTGGTATGTAGCAGCATTTACCTTTTTCACTCATTTTAAATTTTCCTTTTTATACATGCCAGTATCTGGTTAAATCTTGTGTGACTTAATGAATCTCTTCTCCTGTCATATGGCTACAAAATACTTTCGAAGCCACATGACATATATTCTGAAGAATATTTTTAAGAGGAAAAAAAAATCCTAAATGTTTTTAATCTTACATTGCTTAAAATTGTTGTAAAGTGTGAAACTTTTTGCAAGTTTCATTTCTCTTATCATCCTGTAGACAGAAAAATGCCTTTGCATTTTTGCAAAAATTCCTGCCTGCATGTTATCAGAACTGGTTCACCAACTATGCAACAAATTATGTGACGAGTTCCTCTGTCACATAAATTATAAACTTCAAGCAATGGCCATAAACGAACATTCCTACTTATAAAAGATGTACACTTCAGGTTTGGCTGACTGTTTGTCTTTCAGGTTTGTTATTTGTCAAGTGCAACAAGTTCAGAGCTGCTGAGCCGTTACAAAAGGTCATCGATTACTGACTCCTTTGAGATTGAGGAGGGCCATCCAGGGCCCTTCCCATATGAGTTGGGCAAGGTGAGAAAGCCCATCAGAAAAAGCTCAGTCAACTCATATATTTAATTCCATAAACTGACCTTACAGGGATAAGTGATCCCAAAATCAAATTCACATATTTTTACTCTGGACTATAGTCCTATTTATCTACCTAGAGTGTTGTGGTGTGAGTTGCCCAGTTTTCAAGATATTGGCTACGGAGATTTATGCCTTCTCTTGAATATAATGGAACAAAATTTTAAAAAATATATACATTTGGAAAAACTCTGAAGCAATGTTAAAAATAAAATAAACTTGTTTTCTTGTTGTGAGAGTTGCATCTTTCAAATCTATGTTTTGGTTTCATGAATAGAACTACAAATGTGATTTTGGGGTAAACTTTCCTTCTAATGCAGTTACCAGAAAATACCATTACTATGCAAAAACAATCAGTTCATTGATAAGTTGTCTTGACACTTGCATTTCTGAGATACCTGCATGTGATTTTATTATTAATCATGTTTTTTGTTATGTATGTGGTACATCAAAATCTTAAACTCCCAAAAATTGACCTTACAAATGTTTCCTGTTGTGTTGTAGGTGAATATTGATAGGAAATATCTAGTGTACTTTGAGCTGCATGGAGAAGGAGTGGATGAGGAGCCAAAGGGAGTCATCTCGATTGACAAAAAGTCTGGCACTTTGTATGTCCACAAGGCTGTGGACTATGAGGAGAAGGAAAAACTTGAGGTTGGACTCAACTCATGTTAAACACCAACATCTTGTGAAGCCAGCCACTTTCTATTCATGTAAAATTATTTACAGTGACACAGTGATAGTGAAAATCTGTTATGTAGAGTAGTTACTGGTACTGTTGGTGAGCTGCAGAATAAAGAAATTAGAATGTGTTCATGAAGCGCTCCTTGTTTTACCATTTCTCACACTAATGTCACAATATCCAAAAATGTAATCATATTTTTCTTTATATTGTAACTAACTGTGCATGATATCTTGTGGTTTCTAGCTAAGATTTGAGGCCACAAAGATGGATATATCAAGCGAAGCTAACTTTGGACTTGAGATTTCCATAAAGGACATCAATGACAACTCACCACGCTTTGAGAGGGATCTGTATGAAATTAGCATTGATGAGGAAATCACACAAGGTAAAAAGAAATGTGCTGCCTCTTTTGGAAAGTGAATTTAAAAAAATTATTATTGAATAAATAATTAGTTTGATTTACCATTTCCCAACAGGTTCCCCTGTTTTGACTGTGCTAGCTTCTGACAGAGACCAGATAGGAACACTAAACTCAACCTTCCACTATGAAATCAGATATGTATCTCCAAGCATTCCAGACACTGAATTCTTCATTGATGAGTCTGGTGCAATCTCATTCAAAGGATGTTTAAATCATGAGGTAAGAGATTCTTTTCTTAATGTGCAAGAGTCCTATCAGATATATGGTACATTGTAAAGATGGCAATTCCTGTAATACGCAAGCTTGCTTTGAGCACTGTCAGGTGCATATAAAGTAATTTTAAAAGACTATAACGGTGCATGAACAAAAATGAGCTGCAGGGTGTTTTTGAGGTTTGTTTGTATTAGCAACAAAATGCACTCACTGTCCACTTCATTAGATATACAGTGGTGTGAAAAAGTGTTTGCCCCTTCCTGATTTGTTATTTTTTTGCATGTTTGTCACACTTAAATGTTTCAGATCATCAAACAAATTTAAACATTAGACAAAGATAACACAAGTAAACACAAAATGCAGTTTTTAAATGAAGGTTTTTATTATTAAGGGAAACAAAACATCCAAACCTACATGGCCCTGTGTGGAAAAAGTAATTGCCCCCTAAACCTAATAACTGGTTGGGCCACCCTTGGCAGCAACAACTGCAATCAAGCATTTGCGATAACTGACAATGAGTCTTTGTGTTCTTTTTGCTCAGCAGGGGTTTTCGTCTTGGAACTCTCCCATGGATGCCATTTTTGCCCAATCTCTTTCTTATGGTGGAGTCATGAACACTGACCTTAACTGAGGGAAGTGAGGCCTGCAGTTCTTTGGATGTTGTTGTGGGGTCTTTTGTGACCTCTTGGATGAGTCGTCGCTGCACTCTTGGGGTAATTTTGGTCGGCCGGCCACTCCTGGGAAGGTTCACCACTGTTCCATGTTTTCTCCATTTGTGGATAATGGCTCTCACTGTGGTTCACTGGAGTCCCAAAGCCTTAGAAATGGCTTTATAACCTTTTCCAGACCAGATAGATCTCAATTACTTTGTTTCTCATTTGTTCCTGAATTTCTTTGGCTTACAGCATGATGTCTAGCTTTTGAGGATCTTTTGGTCTACTTCACTTTGTCAGGCAGGTCCTATTTAAGTGATTTCTTGATTGAGAACAGGTGTAGCTACAGAAATTGAACTCAGCTTTCCAAAGATGTGATCAACCACAGTTAATTTATGTTTTACTGAGGGGGGGGGGGCATCTGAAACATTTAAGTGTGACAAACGTGCAAAAAAAATAAGAAATCAGGAAGGGGGCAAACACTTTTTCACACCACTGTATATTTAGATTTGTTTACCCTTGGGTAAATGAAAAGCATCTTTCTTTACTTACTGTAGCCCATGCCCTGGACAAAGTACTTAAATGCCTCAGCAAGTTTTCCTGGCTGCAAAGATTAAAGACATAAAAAGTTAGAAGATAATCTTGAAAAGAAAATTTCTAGAAATCGTGTGTCTCAAGAAATAAAAACCCACCTGCACAACCTGGGGCAAGCCTCCACAGTCAGCCATCTGAGAAGATATTATCAGTCTCAAATAAAATAATTTTTTTTTTACAAGTATGAATAATCATACATTTTACCGGTCAGAAAATATATTCCAAAAAGCTTCACCTTTAGCAATGTAGTCTTGGTGGGATTTAGCCTGGAATTGCACTCCACCTGAAACATCAAAGAGAGATAAATACTGAGCGACAAAAAGACAGATAAAAAACTGCTGCTTATTGGCATGACAAACCCTTCCTAAAGATTTCTTAGTGCACTGAGATGATGGAATGTAATCACCACTAGCACCACTCACCACAGCCTCCACAGCAGGTGATGTGTCACCAACCACCAGCAAAGCAGGGCAACTGGAATAAATGAGGAGTGGATTCTCAAATCACACCATGCACACAGAGGCAAATATATTGTGTATTTGTATCATCTTGGTGTCAGAAACTTACGTTAGTGTGTTGACTGTGTCCTCATTCAGACCCACGATGGGCCTCTCGATCTCAAGGTCTCGACGGCTGTGCAGGGAAACAAATTATCAAGTGTTAGTGCAGCCGAAAACAACGTGATCTAGTTCAACTGTAAGGAAGAAATCTGGATTGTCTTTGCACTTCATCTATTAAAGTTATACCCCTGTACTTTTTGCTCATGTATTTAGGTCTTATCGCTTGCGAGTAATTCTGATGTAAAGAATGTAAATGCCTTGGTTGTGTTAATGAAACTGATTATAAACACAATAAATAAGCAAAAATGCAGGTAACTGTTTGCAGAAGACAATGTTAAATGGGACCTATTGTGCTCATTTCCAGCTCTATATTTTAATTCTTGGACTCTACTGGAGCAGCTTTGCATTATTCATAGTTCAACATAATCTTATAGCAGGCCTTTTTGCCTCCTATCCCTTTAAGAGCCCCACAGCCAGAGCTGTGTGCTTGAGATGTCTTTATCGGGGATATCTGCTCTCACTGACATCACACAGAGCCAAGAGTAGGGGAAAAAAAAAAACAGTCCAAAACTGAGTGGTGACAGCAGTCTGAATTGTAACAGTATATAGCAGAAAATAAGAAAAAAGTTAATGTATAGTGTATAATAATCATAAACTGTATCATACTATTGGTAGGAGCCACAGAAAAGGGCCAGGTTGTCCTGGTTGATGTCTTGGGCGATGTGGAGGCGGTAGGTCTGGATCAGCTCCTGGTTCTCTGTGAGCTCATCCTGAGAACAGATTAACAAACTGAGTGTGTGATCGACATGTCGCAATCTACCAGTTTCTATACCTGAGAGGACAGGCATAAAATAATTAGCAAATGTCTGAGCGTGATGAGGACAAGGTGTCAAGGGAAATCAAGAAAAAGCCTCCTGAGGTTCAGCTGCTGTTTCACAGCTTCAATAAGAAAGGGTCAGGAGCACTACAGAAAAAAAGCAGAGTGAGCAATGTACTGTAAGAGAGACTCACAGTGCTGAAGTGGTGAGCCATGACGATATCCACCAAATTACTGGTCCATCCAGACAGCTGCACACAAGAGGAAGAGACAAGCCAAAGTAAGACACAAACAAGACCTGACTTTAAAAATCCAGATTAGGGTTTTATTTCTGAGGAGTGTAGGTGCTAATTAGAAAACAAATACATGGAACAGCCATGTGAAGTTATCTGCTGGATTGCAAATTCACAGTCCCTGAATTAACTCTACCTGCATGTCAACACTCACCACCCCCTGTTTCTCGAGCTCTGCAAACCTTCATAAACAGAAGAAATTGCTGAGGACCTTCCATCTTTGTTACATTTGAGCCAATAATAAAGAGCACTTTAAATGTATATGGGAGAAAGGTCACATCAAGCTCCCTTGGCTGCATGACTGCGTGTAAAACTCACACGGTAAAGAATGTTCTCCTCGTGCAGTCTCGTAGAGCATGCACAAACCCAAGGTTTTAGTTCAGTAGTAAACTACAGTGTTTGTGATCCGTCACGTCCTCTACTTGAAGCCAATTATTCAACTTGCAATGAAACTCTCAGCAAAGTTCTGACAAGTCTGTTGTGGAAAATCTGCAGTTTCATTCTGATTAAATGTGCTCAACACAGAAACAGCAAGAATTATCAAATGAATCTAAAACAAAAGGTCCAAATAATAAATCCTACTTCTTTAACCTAATAAACTGCGATAGAAGTCAAAGCATGGACATAATAGAAAACTGAGCTTGTAACAGTACAGTTGGGATAGGAAGGAGGCAAATCAACACCAGAATACATTCATAAATAACAACATGACATAAGGCTGGAAACTGAAGTGAAATGGCAGGTATGTTATTTAAAGTCGCTTTCCCTGAAATGTGTTTTTGTCATTGTTACTACAATGTACAGAATGATGTGATCAGACTTTGACACTAAAGGACTGTTCAGTAATTCTTCTGCTGAAAGCATGTGTCCGAGCTCACCTAAAGTCTTATTTAAAGCCGTGTACCCCGACATCGATTTGTGAAACCACGACTAGTTTTGTAGCAAGTCCTGATTGGATAGTAAACTCACAAAAGTGTGATGTGAAACCTTGAAGCCTGAACTGCAAATACATTAACAACAGATGTAAAATAATGCAAAAAACAATTTATATCCAGTAGTTAACATTTTAATATGAAAAAAAAAGCAAACGAGAATTGACTTCTTTCTAGAGTATAGATGTCCTTTTTAGAATTTTTAACCAGGTAACTGAACTTTATTTAGAAAGGCACTTCTTAAGGCAGAGTTTTCGATTTTCATATTTGATGAAAATTACCTATTTTACTCTATGGTGCAGTGGTAATACTGACCTTTGAAGCAGCCCAGTCAATCCAGCCTTCAGCACATGGGTCGATATTGATGAGAACCAGCCCCTCCACAAAGGTCGGGTTGTTCAGCTGGGAAAAGATGCATGAGGATGAGTTTGTAACAGATAATTTATCCCTATGTTGGCTTGTGCTGCATTTTGTGCCCTTTAATAGGCTTACAGTTTTTGGAAGATTAATTTGCCCTTGTGTAAAATGATATTGTTGTTGGGCATCTGAGCAAGGGAATGTTTTCAGAGCTACATCTTCACGACAAAAGGTTTGCAACTTTTTAGCCATGATTTTTTTTTTTTTCCTCACCAGAGCACAAAAAAAACAGTTAAAACATGATAAGGAGTGAAGCATGTCTGCTCTGTTTCATGAAGATGGAATCCTACATATTTCTAAATTAAGAAGTGCAGTTTTAGAACTGCCTGAAGACAAAAAGAGGATATCTGGGGAAATCTAAGGTCCAATGAGAGTGCTGCGGCTGCTGCTTTCACCAACACGATGCAAATGCAGCGCAGCAACATCTGCTGTAAATCCATCATGGGAAAACACATTTTGTTCCAAGCCAGTTAAAGCAAGAAATGCATTTCAGAATCAATTTTTCCTCATTAATTCTAAGTGAGAACAGACTGTCCACAGAGAGACCAATGCTACAATTCCTTATTTCCACACCTTCCCCTTTTACCATCCTCTCTTTTTTATCATTCATTTTTCAGTGCTCCCTTGCTCTTCTCTGTCACTTCTGGATCCTTCTGCTAGCTTGTGCTTATTTTAGCTCCACTGTAGCGAACGCAGAAACAAGGCAAAAGCAACGGAGGCAGAGATATTTAACTAAGGTGATTCATCACCTGGGGAATGGCAGCATATGTAGCAGACTGCAGAGGAACCTGATGCCCTGTGTGGGCTTGATGGGAGGCTTTAATGTTCAGTGTAACAAACTGTGTGGTCTGAAAACCTTTAATTATTACAGGCGAGACAGAGAATCACACAAAAAGAAAGACTTAGAGTGGAAGGAAGAACAGAAACATAAAGACAGTGATAGTACATGCTGTGGTCCTGTGGGGGACTTACTGCAAAGCGGGTGAGGATGTATGCTCCTGCTCCCACACCGATGCCGATCACGCTGTTCACTCTATAGAGAAACTGGTGGTTAACATGGGGCTGAAGATGAATAATTAATTTATGCCACAGTCATCTTATCAATGATTAGCTATCAATGGAGGGCCACTCACTTCAGCTGAGTCAGCACAGAGGGCAGCATTTCAGCCAACTCATCCATGGTTGGATAGCGATACCTGGGCACAAGTGATACATGCGAGTCCATGCAAGCAGTAAGGAAAACTTCAACTTCTTCTGTTTGAGTTAATCAGAGAAACTGAGTTCATCAGAAATTTAAATTCTGACTGATAGATTGGATGATGACTGCGCTTTCATTAGCAAATAAACTACCAGCTCACTTTACTTTATATGTAAATGAATCGATTGCAACTCCTACAACAGCACTGAAATTAATAAATGTATACCCCTTCATCAGCGTGTGCAAAATCAGTGTGACACTCACCCGCTGGGAAAGGGAGGTGCCCCCTCCTGCTGGCCTGGCGCATCAACATGAACCACTGCAAAGTGCTGGGTGATCTCCTGCATGTCCTCATAGTTAAACAGGGTGTTGAAGCAAGACTTGTCTAGAAAGGAGCAAAGGTGCAGACACACAATGTGAGAGTGCAGGAGTTAAGTGGGACTGTTAGGTGCAGAGGCTAAAACAAAACACCTTTGTGAGTAACAGAACATTGCATATTGATGAGCTTATTTTTGGCTCACTCACGGTTGAGGCCGATGTCGTGATAGGTGAGGATGATGGGTCTGTTGCCCTTGGGAACACCTCTCATTGTCACATGGAGAACACCATGTGGAGTTTCAATGTCATGCTCCTGCAGCCAAAGAGAGGGGGAAAAAATAGTTCAAGACTAATACAGGCCCATGGAAAAATAAAAAGCTTCCACACAAGACAGCTCCAACAACAGTTCTGTTATAGCTGTTAGGGCTTTACCCCAGAACTCCAGGACTGTCCAAAAATTATTTTAACAAAAGAAGACGAACAATTGTAAGGGATTTTTCTCTTTCATCTCTTGCAAAGCACAAAACAAGATTTTCTATGTGATTTCTACAAAAGGCATATTCTTGCAAACATGTCAGCTAAAATGAGCCATTTCTATCATACTGATTGAAGTCTACATCAAAGCTTTAACATGATGGCACCCAGTGACTAAAGTAAACACCTCATGACAAACAAGACATTTGGGTTACATCTTGAATTGCGCATGCAGAGCATGAACCTCTCGTCGCTAGCACACATCCCCTGTGCCCTTGGACAAACAAAGCAGTGAATGGGCAATCTAAGAAAACGGTCTTTCTAGCCAAAGGTCTGAAACTCACAGCTCTTTCACAAGTATGACTTTGCAAAAAACGCCAGCATCATTTGCTTCTGCTCAATGTCTTTGCAAAAAGACGCATTAAAATTCAGAGAGCTCACACCAGCTTCATTCTCTCTGTCACCTTAGAATTTGGGTCGAACACACACAGGCCTTGAGTTAGTACCTTAAACACAGCGTTTCTGCAAAGGAAAACGTTAAATGGCTTCAAGGTAGTTTCAGCTGGCACTTAATCTAAATGGAAGATGCAGAAAATTGATGAAGATAAAAAGAAGAACTGGTTGATGATGAAACAGCAAAAACAGTAGTGTCCAAAGAGGGCAGGTAGTGACATTAAGAGAAATAATAAACTATACAAGATGTGGCAAGTTTTCCCCCAGAATCACCGAATCATCATTTTACATTACACAAACTTCCCAAGATCAGCATGATTTGGAGCTGCAAACAGCACAGTGTACGTGTTGTACGATGTAGCCGGATGCATATGTGTGTGTGTATGCTGCACAGAACAGCGGGTGGTGCCCCATCCGCTTGCCTAGTCGGAAGGCCCACTGGTCATCAATAATAAAGAGAGTGAGCCTGAGTGGGAGAGAGACACAGGTTATGGCTGACAGACTAAGAGGGAGTGTGACTGACTGTACGCTGCTGTTTTTCCTCTACTGAAACTCTGCCGTCTGCATCCGCCTGATAGATGTGTGTCACAATCTCTTCAGAGATAAAGGCTAATTCTCAAGGACAAGACTGCAGTGGCTTACATCTGCAATATAATAAGAAGCAAAACTCACCATGTCAGCAACAGTATGAGATATTTTCATTTGAATGGGAGTTGCTATAGAGATTAGCCTGTCGAGAACAAACATGACAACTGCACACAAAAACACCACAAAGTGTTCCTTGAGATAGTGAGCTACAATATTTAGCTACTTAATATAACCTCTCTTTCTGAGATGAAACAAACCCCGAAGAAAGTCTCCTGCTGACGGGAAGTCTTGCACTCATCTGAGGCCTTATAATGAAATTAATCTGGAACCTCAGCCTGGTGGGGTGGCAGAACAACCTGTTATGGACGAAAGAAAACTCTCTCTAACGCTGTGCTGCTGCATTTTCTTGGTTTTTTTTGGGGTTTTTTTTAGACAAGGGCAGAGTCAAGGACACTCAGTGTAGAAAGACAAGCTTTGCTCTGAGAAACAATCTAAATACACTTTGTTCAAATGCTTGCCTTCTGTTATGTGTGTGTGTTGTACATGCACCCGAAAAAGCAGGCATGGATCCCCCACCGTGATAGGAAATAAAAATCACTGGCGGAACATAGAAGGGAGGAATCAGAGGATATGGGAGGAAATAGAGCATGAAAGCAAAGAGTGACACAGACAGGAGGAAAGAGAAAGAAGACAAGAGGAGCACTGTGTGACTAACAGAAGGGTGTGCCTTAAAAAAGAAGGGGCACATTGCTTTATTTCATCATGCCTATCATGACTATCTATGCACAAAGATGGAGAATAATAAAGAAAGTAGCTGTGTAATGAGAGTGAAGGAAAGGGCCATTTATCTCCATTTATGTGTCACCATGGTCAAAAGCTGTCTTCATCTGTGAGTCCACATGTTTGTGTGTAAAAAACACACAGAGAAATGAGAATAAAACAGACATGGGGCGGGGCTGCTAGGCTGTACAGCTAGAGGGGGAAAAAGAAGGAGAGCACTGCAATGGCATCAACCCTTTTCCTACTTTAATACGTTTGTGGTAGCTAGTATTTGGACAAAAAGTGTGTGCAGGTGTTTGGGTTGGGTTTTCGGTGAAACGGGAAAACTGAACAGAGGTTTGTGCTTTGAGGAGAAGGTGCTTCAGGAAGTTTTCGGGTGCAATAGAGGGGTGAGGACTAATTTTTGGTTACAAAGAAAGAGGGTGAGTTGGGGCGAGGTGAAAAAAGGAGAGCACTATGTCATGCTGATAATCTTCCCGCAATCCCTTGCCTATGAATTCCTTCTCCCTGTTTTCTCCGCCCTGCCAGGGAAGACATCAATCACCGCCGGGAGCAGCATTACAGGGCAGAAACACCAAGCAGCCTGTAAATGACTTAAGTGCACAAATGGATACAGACACATTCATATATCCTGTGCATGTTCTCCAGTGGGATCATCCCAGGTACAGGTCACCCTGATCCATTTCTGACACTAACACAACCCTCCCCATCTGCAGCACACATAGAGTATGTGTGTGTGCCATTGAAGCAGTGGGCTGAAACAACAAACTCAAGGTCTCCGCGGGGAAGGGAACGACCCGCTACTGTGGCTTTGGTGTTTTGTTGCCACAGTGTGTGTGTGTGTGTGTGTGTGGGGGGGGGGGGGGGGGGGGCCCCCCTTTTTTTTTTTTTTTGGT